>SRSE01000329.1:0-80000 GCA_005024645.1 Planiliza haematocheilus | reverse complement strand
CGTGGATGGATCCTCTGGTGATCCACGGCACTCCAGAGGACGAGTCGGTACAGAAAACAAACGCTTAAACAAATCGTAACCATAACCCGGCGTAACCTTTAACCAGAACCAAGTGTGAACAGGTTCTAGCTCTCAGATAGTTGGTTGTGGGTTGGGCCTGGTGTCCTGTCCCATCGTGGAAAGTTTTGCCAGCTGCAGCCCTCTACTTTGACCCCTTTATTCCATCTGTTTATATCTAAACAGTGTGTTTATAAGACACATCTTAACGTCTCTCTTTATAAATCCCCATAAAGAAGCATCTGAAGCGTTCTTAGAGAGCAGAGACGGGTGAGGGGGGGCCATGCATGTACAGCTCCGTGGGCTTTATTATTTAACTGCACAGACACGTTTTAAATAAAGAAATAAATGTGCGTCCAGCTCATTGGAAAATTCCTGGGCTGTGTCGCTGAAGACGACCAACGCTAATAAGAGCGGGTGGAGTCACAGCTCAGTCGGCTTTGAACATGATGCTGCGTGTTATTGAATACCAGGCTTCTCCCTGTCTTCCATCACGTCCCCTCCTCTCTGTCTCTGGGCTTTATATAAATCATGCTTTATAACGCTGTCCAGCCTAGATGCAGTGTTAGGGACTCGTGCAGGACAGGAACAACACAGCTCATAGAATAATGAATCAATCAGAGCTGGAATAATCCACTCTCATGAACTTTACGGCCTCTTTCAGCTCAGGGTGTTTAGCCACGCTAGCAGCCACGCTAGCAGCCACGCTAGCAGCCACGCTAGCAGCCACACTAGCAGCGTTAGCTCTCAGTGTCTAGGTCACCTATGTCCAGGTTGTCACGGAGACACTGTCCAGACTTTGAGGTGGGTTTTATTCCTCATTTCTGGTTCTCAGTTCACGTCTTGAGACGAGATACGACGTCTGGATCACAGGGCGGAGCTTCAGCTGGTCAAAGATGGCGTCCACCTCACTGTGCTTCTACTCTCAGTCCAACACCTGGAAACAAACGGCTGATTATGATGGACCGTTTCCATGGAGACCGAATCAAATGATGTGATCGGATACATGAACAGAACATCTGTAGAAGTTTACTGATGATGAGGAACATCACGTCTACGAGGAGGAGGAACAAGAAGATAAGAAGAGGAGGAGAAGAAGAAGCAAATAAAAGCAAGAGAAGAAGAAACAGATTAAAGAAGAAGAAATAGTTTATCTTCAAGCCTGAATTGTATCAGTATAAGAAGATGCTCAAGACTTGACCTGTCTCGTCTCGTCTCGTCTCGTCTCATCTCATCTTGAGACATGATCTCAGATCCAGAAATGACAGCCTCGGTGGCGTCAGAGGAATAAAACTCAAAGTCTGGACAGTGTCTCCGTGACAACCTGGACATAGGTGACCTAGGCTCTGAGAGCTAACGCTGCTAGCGTGGCTGCTAGCGTGGCTGCTAGCGTGGCTAAACACCCTGAGCTGAAAGAGGCCGTAAAGTTCATAAGAGTGGATTATTCCAGCTCTGATTGATTCATTATTCTATGAGCTGTGTTGTTCCTGTCCTGCACGAGCCTCGTTTATAGACCATGTTTTATATAAAGACCAGAGACAGAGGACGGGACGTGATGGAAGACAGGGAGAAGCCTGTGAGAGCACAGGAGGAGAGAGAAGGTGTTAATCCGTCCTGCGCCAGAGGACGAGGCAGCTGGTTAGTGTCTCAGCTCGCTGCCGCCTCCAGTGCGTCACCAACATCCCTCCCGCTCGGCCACGCTGCTGCTGCTGCTGCTGCTGCTGCTGCTGCGGCTGCTGCTGCGGCTGCTTCCCGCAACAAACCCAGAGAGTCGTAGTAAGAATAAGAAGGGCTGACCTGGGACATAGTGGACGTTTATTACTGGACACGTCCCGCTGGAACTCTGAAGACTGTCTGAGAAGTAACAGAACCGTTCAGCTTTTCTTTAAACATAAAACACGTACGTGGCTGAAAACGTGCAGAACAAAGTTAAACTTTATTATTATTATATTTCTTACTCTGCAGCCACCAAACGCTTCATATCCTTTAGATTTTCAGTTTTGCACAGCTCTGGTTTAATTAAACATATGTTAAACTTAATTAAAACGACTCTGTCTTAAGAAAACCAAGGACTTCCTCTAATAACAAAGTCAACTCTGTCCATTGTTGTAGCACAAAGAATAATCTTGTTAAGTAAAAGTAAAGAACTCATTAAATTAAATCATGATTTGTTTGTTCTTTTGTCTCTAATGCTGAAAAATTAAAATGCTCAACTAGTAAACTACACAATTAAATTATAAATAAGTCACAGAGGAAATCATAGCGGTGCCTTTCAAACCAGACGTCATTAAAGATGAAACTGATTAAAGACGTGTGTTAAAGTATTTACTCGGATAAAGGCCTGAAATAATCTCTGATAATGGACTTTATTTAAATAAAAGATTTCTGGATTAAAACTCCTGAATGAATCATTAATGGATCAACAACAGAGACTTTAATATAAATCATAGAGTTAACCTAATGAATCATTTATTTTATATTTAAAATAAATATATTATATGTTAAATGTTGTAGAGTAAGATCATAAAATATTAAAATGATGTACATCTAAATATAATATAAACTGGCCACTTTATTAGGTACACTAGTGCATTTATTCTAATCTAAATCCTCCTTCATGAAGAATGATGTTCAGTTGATGCTGAAGCTTCAGAAAGGTGATAGGATTATAAATCATCACGTTACATGAGAATACATTCACTGGTGTACCTAATAAACTGGCCACTGAGTGTACATTTCATTTGTATTTCCTCAATACTACAGTTTGTTCTAAATTAAATTTGGAATAGTTTTTCTTTGCTCCTAGTGAATCAGACTTCACTAGTGTACCTAATAAACTGGCCATGTGTGACAGTAACCCTATAAAATCAGTACCACAGTTTAACCTTTAGTCTGCGTTAGACGTTGATAATCTGAGGCTGCACCAGATTAAAGACATAACATGAAATATACAGTCACTGGCCAAAACATTAGGTACACTAGTGAAAAGGAACATATTCTGGTAGAACAGTCCTGCTCTGAATCCTCCTTCAGGAAATGGTTCAACCGGAGGATCATCTTGTAGGATGAGCACTGACTACTAATGTCAAAATAATAGGAACATGTTCAATAGTTTGATAAAATAAAGAAACACATTAGAAACCAGAACCTTCATGAAGATAAGATTTAGTGCAGGACTGTTATACTGGAATGGATTCACTAGTGTACCTAATAAACTGGCCACTGAGTGTACATTTAAATTGTATTTCCTCAATACTACAGGAACAGATTACAGTTTGTTCTATAATACGTATCACCGCTCCACGTCATGACGTCATATCAGAATGCATTCACTAGTGTACCTAATAAACTGGCCATCTGTGACATTGACCCTATAAAATCATTACCATAGTTTAATCTTTAATATGTTTTTGTTTGAAGCTGATAATCTGAGGTTGCACCAGATTAAGATGCATAACATGAAATATACAGTCACTGGCCAAAACATTAGGTACACTAGTGAAATTTGAACAGAAATCGTCAAATAAGCAGATTTGTCTTTGGTCCCAGTGACTCAGAGACGTTACAGCTTGTTCTATAATACGTATCACCTCCCTACGTCGTCATGACGTCATGTCAGAATGCATTCACTGGTGTACCTAATAAACTGGCCACGTCTCATCTGACCCGATCGGCTGCTAGAAATGATGTTGAACGCAGGCCGGGGTTCTGATTGTCCACGGACATTTTATTGAAAAAAGAACAATATAATATCATGTACAATAATAACAATAATAATATTAATACAAAAACAAACAGAGACTCTGTACATTCTGTGGTTTTGCAGTACATTTGGAAGACTGATACAAAATAACTGCAGCAGGGAGGGAGGTATTTACACGTGTAGTTTCTCTGGAGCCGAGCGGCTTCCGTCTCTTAACAAAACACAAACATAATATTAATAATAATAATAAAAGGATATAACTTTAAACTGATGTGCAGTACACCTTCACGTGCCGCGGTTACAGTACGTCTGGCTTTGAACGAGGCTTTCTGTCTGTCTGTCTTCAAGTCTTACATTCTCAAGTAAAGCAAGCGAGAATGAAAACTCAAGTAGTGTTGATAACAACGACGACGGCGGCACGAGTCGTAGTTTAAAAAAAAACAAAAAAATCAGCTGATTGGTTGGAGACGACGCCTCCGACAGGAACCGTCTGAACATCATTGGCCCTTTGCTTTTAGTTCAGCAAACACAGAACATGTCATTAACTTATTCATTTATACTTCCTCGTGTGTTTGATTGAAGGTTTTGATGAAGCGGCTCGAGAGGAAAACAAACAATAATAATTAAAATCATATAAAACTAAAACTGTACACACGTTCTGGAAAAACAAACCGTATTAAAACTCCTTAGACGCTCTGCTCCTCTGTACCAAATCTAATCAGGAGTCGTTTTTATTTTACTTAAGGAAACACATGATAATAATAATAATAATAATAATACTCTTTGGCATTTTTTATCAACTATAAAAAGAAGAAGAAGAAGAAGCGACATCGTAGCAGCACTTTTTTTTAAGAACATTCAGATTTCCCTCCTCAGGTTTAAATTAAAGGCTTTCCCGTGCGCCCCTGCTCTGATCTATGGGGGGGGGGGCATGTTTCTATCGGTCTGTCCAGCTCTCGTCAGTCTGTTATATGAACTACTGCAGAGAAGAGTTTATTGCATAAAGAAACTTTCACTGTCAGACGTGTCTGCGATGAGGCCAGCTCATGAACAAATACTTGTACCTTCTTTGTTCCAGACATCCGCTTCCTTTACTCTTTGCTCTGCTCAAAGTTAAACAGGCTTCTCTGTTTTTTTTTTTTTATTCTTTTGTGTAACTTCCACTATTTTCTAGCAGCATTTAAAAAAAAGAGAAAGACTTTCTGGACAGAGAGACGGAGACATGCCTGCAGGGTTAAAGCCATCGCGACGGCGTCCTTCGTCTTTGCAGTCACCGGACGCCGAGCGCACATTCACGAGGGACTTTGTGGAGAATTCATTCTGCAATATGCACATGCTTCATAGCGCTGTGTGCGGTCAGAGTTCAGACAGACTCTCGCCGCCGCCGCTGCAGCAGCAGCAGCAGTACCGTTGGGCTTGTCCTCTGCCCGAGGCCCGGGCTCAGCGTCTCGAGCCGTCCCGAGCAGAGAGGTGGTTTTTTTGTGTTTTTAGAAACGCTCTCACGCGAGAGGCGTGCGCAGTCATATCTCAGACTCTCGTCTCAGAGGCCGGGGCTCCAGGGGCACCGTCGCCTGGCTGTGTTCGGTCTCTGAGATGTTGTCCGTCTGCGTGCCGTCGGGCCCCACGCTGCCCCCGTTCCCCTCGTCCGTGTCCTCCTTGTTCTCCAGCGCCATCTCGTTCTCGTAGCAGAAGGAGTTGGAGTTGGAGAGGATGTACTTTTTCTCGGCGAGGTCCCGAGCGCTGCACAGCGGAGTGCTCGGCACCTCATACGTCTTGTGGAAGCGGGAGTAGTCCACCTTGTAGTAGTTCTTCTCCTCGAAGAGCACCGGCTCGAAGCGGTGGCCCCACAGGATCTCGCCGGCGATGTAGGAGCTGCGGCACTGCGTGGTCATCGCCGTGGCCTCCACCATCCCCTCCAGGATGACCACGATCTCAAAGTCGGAGCTCTCCATGTCCTGCTTGCTCATGTCGTAGAAGGGGCTGTCCTCGTCGATCTCGTGGACGATGGTGATCGGGGAGACCAGGAAGATGCGGTCGACGCCGCTGTCAAAGCCCACGTCTATGTCCATCTGGTCCAGCGGGATGTACTCCCCCTCCGCCGTCGTTCTGGATTTAAGAAGCTGAGCCCGGACGTGCGCCTCCACCAGGTGGCTCTTCCTCAGGTTGCCCACGCGCCACATCAGGCACAGCTTGTTGTCCCTCATGGCCACCGTGGCGTTGTGGCTGAAAATCAGAGTCTCGTTCCTTTTCTTGGGCTTCGCCATTTTGGCCATGACGGCGCCGATGATGAAGGCGTCGATGATGCAGCCTATGATGCTCTGGAAGACCACCATGAAGACGGCCACCGGGCACTCGTCCGTCACGTATCTGTAGCCGTAGCCGATGGTCGTCTGCGTCTCGATGGAGAACAGGAAGGCGGCGGTGAAGCTGCTGACGTTGGAGACGCACTTCTGGCTGCTGCTGTCCAAGTCCCCGTGAAAGATGGCCACCAGCCAGAAGATGCAGCCGAAGAAGAGCCACGACAGCAGGAAGGCCAGGCAGAAGATGAGAAGCATCCACCTCCAGCGGATGTCCACGCACGTGGTGAAGATGTCGGCCAGGTAGCGCTGACCCTTCTCGCTCATGTTGATGAACTGCACGTTGCAGTGGCCGTCCTTCTTCACGAACCTGCTCTGCGGCTGGTGCCTCGTGTGCACTTTGCCTTTGCCGCTGCTGCCGTAGCCGTTGGGCACTGCCATGGTGGCGAGCTTCATGCCGTCCTCCTCTGATGACACAATGCTGTAGCGGCTGGCTCGCACGCTTCCCATCACCTCAGTCTGGGATGGCTGTGCTGCTTCTGCTTTGGAAAACAGTCTGAGTTTCTGGAAGAAGCGTTGGAGAAACAGTTTTGAAACACTTCTGGGGACCAGCTTGGAGAGGAAATGGTGACAAAACGAGGCGGGCCGCGCTGGCCCCTAGATGGAGTGAAACAAGAGGAGGATGAAGCGGTCACTCCTCTTTCATCGGGCGACTGGACCTCGTCAACGTCATCTGCTCGGAAGAAAACAGAGACAGAAAATGTCTGTTAGAGAAACTGAATCCAGGATGATTTATGGCCTCAGCGTAAAATATCTTTGACTTTCTCGCTGTGAAGTCAGACATGCGTGCAGCCTGAGAAAAACCTCCAAGAACTTTCTACCCCTGAGTCAGAGGAGCCCGTCTCGCTGTGCCAACAATATTTCATCCAGTTATGACAAACAACAACAGTGATGTTTAACCCCGCGCTGACATGTCAGCCGTGCAGTCATTACACTCAGGTCCCGTCCACATATTTTTCTTGGCCGCGCCGCGTCGACCTGATCGCTCCTGGACGCGGCGCCCCGTCGCAGCGTCGCAGCGTTTCTATGGGCTCTCATGCGTGGCCGGTTCTGTCCGACCGATGGATTATGTAAACAGTTTACACTGAGAGAGATTAGACGTGCAGATCATTTCCCCCCGCTGTCGTCTTTTTAAATAACAAAGAGTGAAAATCCAGGAAAATCACTTCATTTAACACTTTGGCTGCAAGATGAGAAAGAGCCGTGATGTCTGTGTCAGCTTTTATCTGTGCACAACAAAAACACGGCTCACGGAAGATGTCATGTGTCTTAATCGGTTAAAGAACCTTCAGGGGAAAGTGTTGGATGCAGAGCTTGTTGACTCTCTCAGGGCCCCCGGGGGACTTCGTCTCCTGCTCGCAATAATGGTCGCCCCGGGAGGCTTCTCTCTGCACATCTAAAACACCTCTCATTAGCCCCGGCTGTGCCTAGCAACCTGCCGCAGAGCCACGGCGTTCTGCTGCTGCGCTGTGAGGGTTAAAGACGGGGACGGGGAGAAAGAAAGAAAGCTGTCCACACTCGAAAGCACCCGGCCTGTGGATATGAGTCACTGTGTAGTTTCACACATGCACAGCGTTGATCTCGGCTGATGCAACCCGTCTGCAGGACTCGGTCATTTCACGTGCAATGTGTTTAGAAGTTGTGTAAAGTTGGGAAAACCCGAAACGTTTTGCATTTAATCCTGATCACAGAGGAGGCTTCAGGAAACGCTGCAGCAGATTTTACTCTTTTTCATGCAAGAAAATCTAAAGGTTTGTTTAAAAGTAAATGAGTTTTAGATTATCTGCATGAATAAATGACAACTTTATAAATGAATGAAGCAGAACTAAGGGGTTTTTCATGACATTATTAGTAGCCTCGTGTGTCTTTTGCCTGGTGTTACTAAGGAGACTTTATGTGGAAGGAGACAGAGCTGCCCTCTGAACGCACCAAATGCCAGCGACAAATGTTAACAGGTGCGGAGGGAAACAAGGAGCTGACTTCTGATGCAATCATCCAGTCACACAACACAACACACACCCCTCATCCCTCCACACACATGCTTTCTCTCCCCTTTTCTTTTTAGAAAGTCTGGACATCGTGTTAAAACATGAGCCGGGCACAGAGAAGCTTTTTGGCGGGTCATCTGACGCGCGGAGCTGTGCGTAAAAGCCAGGAAGTCCGCGCGTCACGGAGAAGAAGAGCGGCCAAAAAAAAAAAAAGCTAAAAGCATCACATGAACGTCAGAGAAAAGCACAAGAGTGGCGTAAAAGAAGAGTTTCCTCTACCTGTTGCTCATTTGTGGACCGGTTGAAATCAGCTTGCAGGAAAATAATCCAGGGCTTTGTTTTTAGGTTTTAGTAGTTTTGTTTTTTATCCTCAGCTGCTGCTGCTGCTGCTGTTGTCCAGAGGCGCTCTCTTTATGTTATTGTATTATTCTCTTTGACTTTGGCTTTAACAAGGTGAAGTGCCAAACTCCCCTCATGTCTCCGGAGGACCGGTGTCGGGTAATGTGCTTCGCAGTGACTTCCCCCGGAGCGTTTTAAATGACACGCACCGGCGTGGACCCGCCCTCGGCTGCGCGCCCAGCCAATGAGCGCGGGGAGAGGACTGACTGCGCACCGAGACCCGGGCGCAATTAAAGCTTCAGCGTTTTGTGTCTTTCTTTCCTTTCTCCTCCTGTGTGTGTGTGTGTGTGTGTGTGTGTGTGTGTGTGTGTGTGTTAACAGAGAAGACTCTGACACCAACTGGTCGGTAGAAATATAAAAGCAGAGAAACATGAGCAGAAACTAAACCTTTAAAGCCTTTAATGTCTCCACATGATGCTTATAACAAACATATGGCGAATGAAATGTGCTTTAGGGTTTAGAAAGTTCATATTATGCACAAATTTAGATAAAAGTGACCCCCCCCCCCCCCCCCCCCCCCCCCTCTACGCCCCCTCCACCCCCCCAGGAGCCATAATCATCTCCTCAGATCCACCTTTAATCACTAATGATGCGTCTAATGCTGCAGACCTCCTGCCCCGTCCCACCTGCTGTTGACGGCCCAACTGGCCGCCGTCCTCACCTCAGTGATGTCCGTTGTTTTCATAGATCTTATTCGTTTTTGTTTTTTTTTCTAATGTGGGTATGGAAAATGTGTTCTGTCGGAAAGAATGACTCACTCAATAAAGGCCTACATGCCTGTATTATGATATGACTGTCTTTCTCCACTGAGCTATCGAGTTGCTTCGGATGTTTAGACTATGCATCTGCGGCCCTATAATTTTAGGTCAGGCCGTGGCCGCGTTGTCTTAAAGCCACTGACTAAATCATTCTTCCTGCTCACTTATTCATGATAAACATTAACCCCCCGGCTACATGTTTTCCACAGAGGGAGCTGCTCTGTTTTCCTTTTTCTTCCCCTTCTTTTCCTCTTCCGATCTTTTTTCTTCTTTTCTTCTTTCTTTTTTTTTTCTTGTATATTTTTAGTTTGGGTTATTTATAGCAGCACGTATATTTAGCCCCAACCACCTGTGTCAGTGAACTGTGCTCGTTGTGTGTGTTTGTTTTCCATGCCCAATTTCCAGCAATAAAGAGAGCGATGCATGCAGCCGGACCACAAGGTGGAGAGCTGGAGACTGGATGTGACCGGCGGCCGTCTCACACAGAGCGGACGGAGAGTGAACGCAGCGCGAGCCTCTGCAGCAGCGTCTGCAGGAAGAACAAAGTCCACGTTAGTATTAATGAAGATTAAGACTCACGGTGACGGCTCATTCTCGACACGAGAAACAAAAAAGAAAAGCCAATGACCTCTTGACCTTCTGGTACCACGCTGCCTTCAGGGACCTTGAACATTTGTAGGTTTTTAAATAAATCAAACACCCATTTAGTCGGTCTCTGAATACTAAATGATGAAAGTGTAAAAATAGTGACCAGATGATCCGCAGGCATCAGTTCTGCTTCCTCTTTCACATGTCAGACACGACGCCGTAGATAAATCAGTCACCTTACATCACGTATCACCTAAAAAAACACAAAACTATACGTTGACTTGATTAGATTTCTATTCTGTGACGGTACAACGTCAGCGTCTTTTATTAAACATGAAACATGAGATATCAATTCATCCAGTATTTATGTTTTACATTTTATTTCAGTGAAATATGATCAAAAACTAAAACTTTTGTGCATTTACGTCTTTTTATAACATTTATAACAAGAAGAAAGAATTATTGAAAAGTGATTTAAATCTAAAAAGTCCAATATTTTTTAAAATAAACATGTTTTTAATAAATATATTTCTTCTTCCTTATAAAAAAATATAAAAAACATAAAAAAACTATAAAATATTCTAATTGATCTGGTTTGGTTCAGTGTTTCCTTGATCCAAACTTTTAATAAATAAATCTATTTTTAAATAATGAAAGTGTTTGATTATGTTTTAAGAGGAGAACATCACATATATTTTATTCCTCAGATTCTGTTATATCGTATCTGAACTGTTCCGTCTGAACACCAGGTGTCCTCTGAGGTGTTTAAACTGATGAAGCTGCTGAGGTTTCTGCTCCAGCTCCGTTCGTCTTCTCTGTTTCTGACCCGTCACTCGTTCATCGTTGTCTTTCTGAGAGGACCATTAAGAGCTTAGCACCAGTTTAACAAGCCTGAGGATGGACAGAGACGTGCAGATGGCTCAGACGGACCGTTACGTCACGTGTTCGCTGGGTTTACATGCAGAGGAGGACGTTTGATGAGATGCTGGTTGTTCAGCTGCTAGAAGTTCATGTTTGGGAGCTTTCCCTCGTACGTCTGTTTGTGAAGGTTCTCCAGGTCATGGTTTATCCAAAAATCATTTTAAAAAAGGCGACTGGGCCTTTAATCACTGCCCTACTCATCCCAGTAGCTTCTTCAGTCTTCAGTCTTCTCCTGAGGAACTTTCCCTCCGTTATCAGCAACCTTTGCTAAAGCTAAGCTAGCGCCCTCCGGCTGTGTTTCTGAAACGTCCTGCTAACATCTAACACATTTAGACTTTGCTTCATCTTCTGCCTTTGGGGCGTTTACCATCAACATGAATAGCGCCCTCTTGTGGTATTCACAGCTTCGTATGTAGAGATTTTTGTAAAGATTTGCGATGTTTTCAGAAAAGTTGTAGATTAGTAAGTTAATATTTAGTTATATAGACTTTTAATTTTATAATATGTCTGAATACGTCCATTAGCTTGCTAACTGTTAGCCTCTGTGACTTTTAAACTCAGATTTACGACTTGAACATCAAATATTTAATCACAGGTCATAACCACAAGCTCCGATTCCAGTTTCCTCCAAGAGGTAAAAATAGCAACAATACACAAGAGTGTGTTTTGTCAACATGGAGGTATTTATTTTGGTGTTTAATATTTACACCAGAGCACCTTGAACCAAGAGGCTGGACAGATGGGAGGCAGCTAGCGGGCTGAGCTCTGACATCGGTGGATCAGGAGGTACGATGAGGAGCTCAGACGGATCTGGTGAACCAAACCACGGGCGGACGTTCGTCTGAGAACTAAGTCTGCTTCGGTCCCAGACCAGCTTCCAAAGTGTGAAGTCAGACTTTATCTACAAGCAGCTGCAGGAAATATAAAACTTCAGTTTCTTAAAACCAGAAAACGAGAAATCAAAGGAACTTTCTGTGTGACCTTTGAACTACACGGTGTGTGTGTACTCTCATCACTTCCTGTTTCTCTTCTTGTGTTCAGGTTCTTCAGTCAGCCAATCAGAGCCATCTCTCTCCACTGAGACTCACCACCCAGATGGATCCAAGTGATGGCAACGCTGAGGGACACGTTGCCAGAACAAGACACCATCAAACAACCAGTGGCCATCTTGGTGTTAAGGTATTGTAATATATAAATGTTGCTTCGTCTCTCTGTGTCTAGACCAATCACAGCTGGGTTAAACTCCACCCCCACCCCTCACAACCCTCCAGAGGACAAGTGGTTACAGAAAACGAATGAATCTTAAAGTAATTTCTCTACTTATTACATTTAAATCTGCACATTTTGTTGTCCTATCAAATCAAGCTTTGACATAAATACATCTGCAATGCATGAATCAAACTGTGTTGATATCTGTGCAGACTTAAAAGACTTAAGTTGAAATAAGGTGCATGCTGCTCTTCCTATCTTATAAAAATATTTATATCTTAAATTTATCCTGTCTTATAAAAATTGTCCTATGAAACAAGGCGCAGACATCGTGGTTGTCATTTGTGAAATTGTCCAGTGTCGTACTGAACCAGGTGCTGCAGCACTTTGTGTTATTTACTCACTGCATCAGTTTGAACTCTGCAGGAAATAAAAGAAACTAAAGAGTAAAACGACGACTTTTGATGCTTGAGCGAACAAGACGGTCGACGGGACGTCCAACGTAACTGCATCATGTTCCGTCCAGCTGTCTGATCTGGTGCTTGAACAGCACAGAGCTCTGGACGGATCTATTCAACACGTGTTTTAATGGGATTACCGACGGGTCTGGTTTCTTTTTTGTTTGACATCAAAGTGACGCCTGATCAGAACCACGACCCATTAGTGAAGGCGAAGCAGCAGAGCACACGTTTCAAACATCTCTTTATTGAAACGAATGACGCTCGTCTCACAAGCAGATTTTATTCAACAAAAAAAAAACTAATTAGAAATGTATTTGTTCCAAAGATCCTTCACACCTTCTGTTTATTATTAATATTTATAGAAATGTAGAATATGATGTGACATTTACAACACTTTATATACTAAATGCTCCACCACCACAATCACAAACATCGTCCGTAGGTTCCGTATGAACTCGTAAAAACGTGACGTCTGGTTATTTTCCGTCAGCGCCGACAACACCTGAAAGTTTAATCTAAACATCTGAAAGTTAAGAGACGCAGGGTGAAATAAGGAGGCCCACTCAGTCCTTGTTCTGGAGCACATCATGTGATCAGTATACTTTAAATATCCAAACAATGAACACAGAAAAAAATGTCTGACATTATCTTCTAGTGTCAAAGAAAGAAAGAAAGAAAGAAAGAAAGAAAGAAGTGTTCTGCAGTGAAGCTATAACACACTCACTGTCACATTAAGAACAAACCTGGAACTGTTTTATTAATTTATAGTTTTACCTTCAGGTCCTAACTGGATTTAACATTGGTCTCAACAATGACACTGACCTCTATCGTCCTCTAGTGGTTTCATTGTGTAATAAAGTCCTATTTTGCTAAATTATTCATTTAAATGTGTCTACAGTCTGTGCACAGGGGCCCACCCATCAGAAGAGGCAAACCAAGTACTTGTTTGTGGGCCCCTGATGAACACAGAGAAAGAGGGCCCCCAATGTCTAAACAGCAAACGCCCTTAAACCTTTGATGCATATCATTTAAAAAAAGCAACCGGGCCTTTAATCATCATGACCCCCCTCATCCCAGTAGCTTCTTCAGTCTTGTCCTGAGGAACTTTCCCTCCGTTATCAGCAACCGATGCTAAAGCTAAAAATAATAATAACTTTCTGAAACATCCTGCTAACATCTAACACATTCAGACTAGTTCATGTTCTGCCTTTGGAGTGTTTACCGTCAGTATGAATAGCGCCCTCTTGTGGTATTCACAACCTCGTATGTAGAGATTTTTGTAAAGATTTGTGACGTTTTGAGAAAAGTTGTCGGTTAGAAAGTTAATATTTAGTTATATAGACTTTTAATTTTATAATATGTCTGAATACGTCCATTAGCTTGCTAACTGTTAGCCTCTGTGACTTTTAAACTCAGAGTTACGCCCTTAAGCCTTCGAAGCATACAGTGCATTGACGATAAACTACAACCGTCTTCTAGCTACTGACGCATTATCTCTAGTGGACATTTAAAGAAATGCAGTTCCTCTAACGTCCACTAGAGGCTTGGCTCCAAAGACGAGTCAGTTCCCCATAGACCTCTATGTTAAAATGCATTTTACAGCAGAAAAAAAGGTTTACAGCCTGATACAAAAACAGTTTTGGTATCTTTGACTAATTTCTCCATTTATGACTGTACGGAAAGAATTTTCATTTCAAGGATTAAAACTTTGAATGACAGGTGGGCGTCAGCTAGCTAAGCTAGCTAGCTAATTTAGCTAGCTTAGCTTAGCTAGCTGACGCCAGAGTTAGATGGTCTTGCATTACAGTTCTGTGTTTATAACGTTGGTCTTTCTTTGCCTTTATTTGACTGGAACGGTGTATATAAAATACATATTTTATAACTAAACGAACAAACAGTGATAATGTTTTGAGTTAACAATCTCTTCAGGAACCTTCGTTGCGCTGGATAAACGGGTCTTTAAAGCCAACAAGAGATGACTCTTGGACTTTCAAATCTAAAGTTCAGGTGTTTTTTATTCTTTAGTGTCTTCAGTCGCCCTCAACGGTTTTGGAAATAGTCATCGGACACAGTGTGTTTCTGAAAAAGCTCAAAGTCTGTGTTTTTATATCTCTTCACTCATGACGTCACTTGGTAGAGTCAGAGTGTCTTGATGTTGACTTTCTGCTTGAGGTGGAGAAACACTGGCTTCAGGCTTGCTGTCATTCACTAGTTCCACCGTCACCATCGGTGGTTTCAGAAGGTTTTCCTGCTGATTTTGCCGCTGTGATCGTGGAGACCGCGGAGACAGCCTCGGAGACGGCCTCGGAGACGGCCTCGGGGAACATCTAGGAGTAAGACGTGGTGAAGGCCGCAGCTGCTTCTTGAGGTCGTAGCCCTCGGCGCTGGTCTCTGGCACCAGCACCTTAGCGGTGTGATTGAACAAGTTGTAGTCCACCCTGTAGCCCCTCTTGCTGACCCTGATCATCTCCTGGAACAGGTGGCCCCAGAGGATCTCGGCCGGCGTGTAAGAGGTTCGGGTCTGGTGCAGGATACCCGTGTAGTCGTCCGTGTAGGTGAACGTCACCACCAGCTCAAAGTCCGCTTTGCGCAGATCTACCAGACTCATCTTGTAGAGTGGGCTGCTGGGTTCGATTCTGTGGAAGACGATGGTAGGCGTGACCAGGGTGATGTCCTTCTGCTGGATGACCAGGTCTTCGTAGGTCACGTCCAACTTCCCTGTAGCGTGCACCGTGGAGCGGACGATCTGAGCGCGAGCCGTCCCCTCCACCAGGTGGTGCTTTCGGAAGTCCCCGACCCTCCAGGAAAGACACAAGAAACCGTCGCGAAGGTTGACGACTGCACAGCTGCTGAAGCCCACGGTCTGCGCCCTCTTTCTCGCCGACGCCATCTTGGAAACGACAATCCCAATGACAAAGGTGTCGATGAAGCAGCTGATGACGTCCTGCACGGTCACGACGATGATGGCGACCATGCAGTTCTCGGACATTCCTCTGAAGCCGTATCCGATGGTGGTTTGAGTTTCGAGCGAGAAGAGGAAGGCCGCCGTGAAGCTGCGCACCTCGTACACGCAGGGGTCGTTGCCGGGGTCCTTGATGTCGCCGTGAGCGAGAGCGATGACCCAGTAGATGATGCCGAAGAAGAGCCAGGACAGGATGTAAGACAGGGCGAAGATGAGGAACATCACCCTCCACCTGATTTCCACTAAGGTGGTGAAGATGTCGGTGACAAACAGCAGCCACTCCTCGGGAACGTGGCGGAACACCACGCTACAGCTGCCATCTTTACGCACGTAGCGGTTTTTCTTGGGCAGAGGTCCATTTTCAGTCTTCACAATGAATTCCTCAGCGGGGCTCACGGATGTATACTGCTTACGCATCTTCCAGAGTCTGTGGGGAAGACGGCAGAGAATGGTGTTAGTTTTTACTCAACAGAGCAGAAATAATCAGCAGAAACACAAACTCTGAACCTTTACATTCAAATTTTCTGTGTTTAGTTTTAGTTTCTCTAAAGCTAAATGTTTAGTTGTTCATCGTTGCAACGCCAAACCTGACGTAACCTAAACAGTATCAGATGTGATTGGTGCGAGATGCTTTTTCGTGCTTTTGACGCCGTAGCCCCTTGCAGCCTAGGTTGGATGCAGGACTATAAACCAAAGAAAACACCTCATGCTAGCCTGGAAGCTAACAAACTACCCCCGACCAACACATTTGTCTGCAACAGAAAGTTTATCTGGGGTCTCTCTGTTGGGAACTGACTCTGGTCCTGCAAATATCCACCATACCAATCAAACTGTTGGGGGTGGGGCTTAATGTGGTGATGGACAGAAGAGTAACAGTAGTCACACATGTCATCTGATTAGTTTAAATGTCTCCGATTGGTTGGAGGACTATTTTGAATCCAAGCGTCTGCTGGTTCTCGCTCAGATGTGACAATTTATTGCTTTTCTTGCTAATTTCACAATAAAACTAACAGAGCCAGTTTTCAGTCTTAGCTGCCAGGTCTTTGTTTTTGGTGTTTTTGTGTTCACTCTGTGTAATGAATTGTGTTTAGCTTGTGACCCAGGTGTCAATCAATCCCCTGGACTGGGAGCTGTGCTGTTTGTTGTTGTTTTTTTGTGGTTAAACTGACCCACACTGTTGCCTGAGCGGAGGTCAATGGAGTAATGGAGGTCAGGACAGACAGCAGGAGCAGACAGACGCCTCTGCAGACGAGACCGAACAGCTACTGAAAGCCGTCTGACCTCCGACCCACATCAGGATGCAGGGGTCCATAAATGTGACACACTAGTCCAGATTTAGGCTTCCAGCTTAATCCCATATTCACCTTAGAAACAATTGAACCAGAGAGGAAGCAGTAAATCTGACGACTTCACTCACACAGTCTAAACATTTCAGTCTTGAAGCATGTGAAAGTGCATGTGTCGTAATTCAGGATCAATTCATTTATGTAATGTTTCGATGCTGCCTGTTCTGTGTAGCTCATTCAAAACATCCTAAAAGGACTTTTCCTGTTGCTCTGACACAGAAAACATTCATTCACGTGCCCATTTTCCAAGTTTTTTTCCTTCCCGGCTGCTGTTGTTGAAGGAAACAATTGAGATCAGAGTCTTCTGTGTATCAAAAAACATCCTCACCCTCCTGTAACATATAACAGAAATGCTTGCTCAGCACTACTTTCTGACAGCAACAACAGCCGACAAAGGAAAAAAAGGTTATTTTTGGTTAGTTGTTTTCCTATTATGGGTTTTCTTTAATATTCTGTCTCTCTTTCTGTTTTTAAGAAACCAATCTGGGAATGTTTAACATGTATGATTCCCTTTTTCCTGCCTGTGTCAATAGATTTAATCGTAATGGGGCAGTTGCTTGGAGATGCAAAATCCACCGCAACAGTCCTCGCTGGTGGGCGCGCTGTTTATCCACTGATTTTTTTTTTTTTCCTTGAACGGGGAACTCGCACTATTTAAGGCAATATCTAGATTCCTTCTGGGCAGAGGTTGGAGTGGAACAAGCATGTTAAAAGGTTTACCGTCTTATCTTAACATCTCATGTCTTAGTCAAGACAACTCTCAAAATTTGGAACCAATTCAGGCGCCACTTTCGTTTCCTGAACCTCGATTTCCTTCCTTCTCTTGAGGGTGGAGCTTTGTTGGTATGGGCTCCTTTGCTTCCTTCCAGCAGATTTCAGACAACATAAACATCCCACGAAGACAGGTCTTTAGATAACAACCGCCGAGCCGCCATATTGAAGGCTTTGGATTAACACCCCCAACTTTGAAGATCATCATCCTAATGAGGATTTGAAAGAATCTTGGTCATCCAGGTCGTAGTATACCCAAAAAAAGCTGAAACAAGGGCAATGCACATTTTGAGTTTCTTGAAGACGTTTCAATTAAATCACACATCTGTGAGTGTTGTCCCTCAGAGACTTTCATGACTCACAAGGAAACTGTTTTGATCCTGTTTCCAAGGAACGGTTATTGTCCATTATTGACTCCAGTTTTAAGATGTTAACAGAGGTGAAACTTCTTGTGCACCGATGTTCAGATGTTGTTGTAAACTGATGTGATGAACAGACTTTGAGGTTAGAGGACCCTTCATAGTTTCCTCTATCTACAGGCGAGTGTCTGTTCGTTAACAGACTCCAGTCATGTGAGTTTCACAGGTGTAGCAAGGACGTAGGACCCAAGTGCAAGACACGCACACAAGGAACAAAGGATTGGATGAAATTATAACGGTTGATGAGGATTTGTGACGTAACAAAAGGTGTTGGAACATGTGGCAGGTTAATCCAACCAAATATCCAAAAATCTAAAAAAATTGGGTAAAATCTCTTGCTTAATGGATTGGCACCTTTTATGATCCTCAGAGGATGAACCTTACTCTATCAATGGTCGCCCTGACCTTTGATACCAAGAGGTAAAAGTATATTTTACCACCAAATTAATGGGTTAAACGTACTCTCTCTACTTTGCTACTCTCAATTCTTTACGACATGGCACTTTTCATGGTCCTCAGATGCTGAACCCTACTCAATTTACCTTCCAATTGTCTAACTTTTCTTCAAGCAGCACCACATCAGCAGTCTCATCTTCTACTTTATGAATTGGTGCAAAATTTCTTGTGCAGACATTCATCGTCCTCAGAGGATGAATCCTAAGTTTCTCTCCTGGTGTTTCCTATACCAGTTGGTCAGTTTTCACTCATTACATTAAATATTTTGGATTGATGCTTTTCATGGTTCTCAAAGGATGAACCAAACTTTTACCATCTACCCATGTGATCCAAAGACTTGGACTAGCGGCTCCCAGAGGTCAAAGGATCTCAACGTTTGCTTTACCTGCTCATCAACTACTCGCTCACTCATAATCTTCAGAGGATGGACCCTAATAACTTCTTTACAATTTTCTCAAGCAGCACCTCATCCGCAGATCACTGTCGCTCAGTTATCTCCAAATCTTGTGCAGGCGTTCCTGGTCCTTGGGGGGTAAACCCTAAAACGCTGCATTTGTATCCGTATTAGTGGCGATAAACTGCTCTGTAAAACGCATCAGTGCAGGTACAGAACACGTTGAACATTTGGATCTGTTCAGGGATGTGTTGTGTTGCAGTTGGATTTCTTCTGCCCCAGTAACATTAAGCTCAAACATTATTTCCATGCAGATGTTTGCTGTTGTCCACAAGTAATGGCCCAAGACCTTTTTTTTCTTTTTTCTTTTTTCTGGGTGGAGGTCAAAGAACTGTCAGAGGGCCAACAAAGGAAGCGCCACGGGACTGAACTGGTCTAAGTTAGCAGGGGAAAATGAATGTGGAAACTGGAATAGTGTCACGGTGCGATCACGGGCAGAGGAAGGATCAATCACAGCCAAACCACTGAGAGCATCCTCTACGCCCAAAACAAATGGGGTTTGAATCACCGCTATCTGACTGTGAGTGAACTGGGCTCCACTCACAGACTCCACTTTCTCCTGGCCACAGCAAACATCCCCACTGCCAGTAGCTCACTCCATGAGGTCATAGCAATAATGTCCTATTAGCTTCCCATAATCCCCTCCTAAATATCCTGATATGTACAGAGGGGCAAAAGAAAAGCAGCATCCCTCTGGAAAACCAGACGATGCTGAGTTACTGTTGCTATCGTTGGTTATCGCTCTGAAATCAAACTACCGGTGTTTGCACACATGCAGTATGCATAGTCCTCAGAGGATGAATCCTAGTCCACCTGACTCATGGACACTCTTGGACGTTTTTTTCTAGCACCACCTCACCATCATATCTCATCATCGCCTTTATAGATTGGCACCAAAGCTCGTTCAGACATTCGTGGTCCTTAGAGGACGAACAGTCCCCTGATCTTTACTATAGTAGCTATTTTAACAAATTAAATGAAGTTGCTCAGTCCCCAGAGGCTGAACTCAACTCTGATTCTCTAACTCTTCCTCAAGGAGCTCTACATCAGTGGATCAAAGTTTCATCATCTGATATGGGACAAAATCTTGTTCAGACGTTCATGGCCCTCAGAGGATGAACCTTTCTCCTCCATCTACTTTAAAAACTATCATACCTTTGTTTTCTAAAAGCATATTAGAAATTTTATAAAGAGAAATATTTCAACATTGTTTTATGTGTTGGCAGTTTTCATGGTCCACAGAGGAGAAACCCTACTGCATCTACTTTCATGATCCTTTCTATCACCAGGCTGGAGGTTTTTACTTATAAATAGAAATCTATGGCTTGATGTTTGCTTTATGGCTTGGCACCTTTCATGATCTTCAGAGGATGAACCTTATTCCATCTACTTTAGTGATCACCCTGATGTTTGGTACCCAGAAGTAAAAGTCCTCAGAGGATTAACCCTGCTCCTCGTCCTACTTTGCTACTCTCAATCATAAATTGGAACTTTTCATTGTCCTCAGTGGTTGAACCGTTCTCCATCTACCTTACAATTCTCTTAGTTTTCCCCAAGCAGCATCAGCACACCAGCAGCCTCATCATCTGTTTTAATAATTGGTGCAAAAATTTGTCCAAACAGTCACTGTCCTCAGAGGATGAACCCTAAGCTACTTTCTCTTGTAATCTCAATATTTTCTACTACGTTAAGCTATTTTCTTTAGTAACTCATCAAGTGAAATATGTTTACATTTGTTTTATGGACTGACACTTTTCATGGTCCTCAAAGGATGAACCACACACTCATGATCCTCAGAGGATGGACCCTAATAGCTTCAATAAGGCTGTAAAGAAATTTGCTGCAGAGATTTCTGTTTCCCAGAGGATGAAATGCCAGCAACAAAAATATTTCCGTTGGCTACAGCCGTGCTTTTTAGTGGTAATTAGCGAATGTTAGCATGGCAACATGATGGCAAGCGTTAGAAACATGCTAGTGTGTTAGCTTAGCTTTCAGCTCAAAGCTTAAGGAGAGCCTGCATTAAACCAGAACACTGTTTCTCATAGGACCGTCTTGATTGTTGGCTTTTTACCTGATCCATGTTACTCGCAGTGTAATTAATCACAATAATATTTCACAGTCCAGTGCCGCAGCTACAGTTCATACGGTAGTTCAGCTGTGTTAGCGGCTCTAATTTAGCTTCCAGCGTCTGGATCAAGACATGATGAAGACGAATGTTCTGGCAGTCCGCGTAGAATTTGTAATAAAGACGGCAGAGAAGTAAAATCAGGATACTTCCATCTTCCATAAACTCAAAAGAATTAATCCTCTATTAATTTGTCATTTTTATTATGTAATGTACTGATTCTGACTATAAGAGCATGTGGGCCATGAAAAGACTTTTTAATTAGAACTGAATGTGTTTTTAAACGGTTCAAGACCCTGAAGAGGAATTTCCACCACAAGCCGTCTACTTATTACACTGTAACATATCAGATTGCTCTGTTTCCTCAGTAAATGGACAATCATCAGAATATTGTGAGCAATAAAAACTAATGGTTTTTATTCCACTCCGTTCCCTGTGTGCCGTTTTTATTTATGGAGCTCATGACCTGAAACAAGCTGCTCTGTGTACAAAACAAGACTTCACACCGAACGAGCGCTTACAACCAAAACACTTCCCGACCTTTGGCATGAAGTTTCCACAGCACCCACAGCTATGAGCCTTTATGTTTCTGAGGTTTTTTCCACAGAGTGTCCCTTTGTGTTCTAAAGTTAGACTAAAGGACCGTCATCCACGGCCGACTGCGAGGATCGAGGGATGAACTCTGGAAACAACTTGGGCAATTGGCTTGTTTCCTCTCCTGCTCGGGGCACTTACAACTCCATTACATGCTCACTTACTGCAAATGACACTGTGCCACCCATCTGTGGTTCACTGGGACAGAACCGCGTACACGGGTGGCTAGTCTCAGCTCTGCCCCGGGGCTTTCTGCCACCTCTAATGACCTTCAAAACCTCCGTCCTGCACAATATTTCTAACCAAAGTTCGCCTGTGAAGCCAACCCCTCGCTGAGCTTTTCTTAAAAAGCGTGTCGATGCGTCGATCTGAGCTGGACGTCCCGGGGTTGGCGGCTTTTTAAATGCAGTTTAAAGGTCAGAATATGTTTTTACATGAGAGCGTTTCGGCCGCCTGCTCCCGAGGGTTAATGGTTTATCCCAGCTCTAGCGTGCCAGGTGGACCAGAGCACGTGTTTGGTTTTAGTTCTGCATCCTCAGAAATAGTTTAAGATTGATTTTCTTCATTTCTCTTTGTGTTCAGGTCTAAATTATAAAGCTGGTCTTTTGGTTTGCCAGCACAGCCTCATGATCTCTCCTCAGGACCGACATGACCTTCAGAGTCTCCAGTCTTCTCTGTTTAAACAATCAATAGACGTGTATTTATGAAACAGGGTCAGTCCTGTTGTGTCAGCAGCGATGTCGCCTTCACTTCTTGTCCTTTTCTTTTTAAATCCAATTACTTAAAGGACTATTTCAAATCAGTGCAACATGAGCCAGAACTAAAAGACTTGCGTTAAAAGACAGCGTGAAACATGATCACAGCACGGCACTTATCACCTTGACCACATCTCATGTTGTGTTTTTCGTTTTTACACCATTCAGGCATTGTGTTACTGCTCTTAATACTGTAGCTTACATTACCAGTTGCCCTGGTTGCTTCTCTGTGAGACCTTGAAGCAACCTGTGACATCTAGTTTCACTGAGGAGCCAAAAAAGTTTTATTGTACTTTAAATCTGGTCCTTTTTAAAAAGTTAATATTTTCCAGAGCATTAACTCAGACATCATTTCGTATCCTTTTACAGGCCAGTTCCAGATTTCACTTTGATCTAATCATCCTGACATTGCTCTTATTGATTTGTAAAAGACTCAGATCAGTTCCTACCTTGTTTGTTTTTTTGATTTTTGCGCAGATGAAAGCCGGAGCAGCTGCAGGAGCGCCTGTACCTGGGCCGAGGATCTCCGAGGAGTCACCTGCAGGAATGAGCCAGCCCACTGTTCAGCGCAAAAACTAAAGATTAACACCTCCCTTCAGCATCACATGGTGTCACACAGGCAGGTGAGTGTTTGTGTCTCAGAAGGTGGAGAGGTAAATGTGGGCCTGCAGGGCAACTTAGTGGTTCGTCTGGATTTTGAACATCGGCCACAATTAAACATTGTTTAAATATGAGGAAGTCAGTGTTTATTTAAATATTCAAAGAATGATAAAGTAAGTTGCACGCTTTTTAAAAATGAAACCGCCCACTATTGTTGCACAGCATGAGCAACTGAAGAGATTCACAGAATATTCAACCTCAAACCAATGAGAAAGCAGCGTCAGGATTTAGACTGTTCCATTAAGTTCAGTCCATAGACGGTATAAAGATGGACGGCGGAACTGAACTTCAAAGGTGAGTTCAAAGCAAGTAGAGCTCCCCCTGGTGGCTGCTTGCAGTGCATGTCATAAGCTCCACCCCCTCTATCTTAGTGGGCGGGACTTGGGCGAAAAAAAATCACTAAAATACACGTCAGTTATGTTTTCTGTCCTTTTAGGTAGTTAATATAATGTTGATTAATGTTCAAGTGTCATTGTTTCAGGTTTAGTAGGAGGAAGTGTGGGCGGGGCATCACGGCCACCAGTGGCTCCACCCTCACACCGTACTGATCAGACTCTGGTTTCAAACTCGCAAGATGGCGCCGCCCATATCCCCCGGAAAATATCGCCAGTTTGGTCAATGAGAGGAAGAGGAGACGTGTTGTCCATATTTATATACAGTCTATGGTTCAGTCTGATTGTTGGTTTGTAATGGTTTGTCACGGTAGCTTGCATTAACACAGCAAAGATGCTGTTTTCTTAGATGCTTAGACTAGTTTGTCTCCATATCATGCAGGCGAAGACACTGCGCTCTTAAAACTAATTTTTATTTTTACTTGCATATCAAGCAAGTTGGCTCAGCGTTGGAAAATAAAACAAAACTGATTGTTCCTGTCAGAGTTGAACTGGCGGTTTTCTACTTTCGTGCAGGCTTACTGATGCTAATTGGTTCACAGACGGCTAAGCTAGTTAGAGGCCATGTACAGCTACGCAGCAAAGCAGTTCACATTTTATTTTACATGTTATTACATAGTGTGACTAGTTGGGCTGCATTGCTCTAGAGCTAATGGTAATGCTAATGGCTAGCATGGCAACACACAGAGACTAGTCATATGATGGACTTCCTCAATTACCCCCCTCTCTACCTCAGCCTTTTAGACTTGGATGACACATCTTCAGGAAACCCAGCAGCTTGTTTTTGGGAAATTTCCACCAACATTATGTTCTAATTCGGTGGAAGCAACCTTTAGCCTAAAAATGGTAAATCAGCTAGAGATACTGCTCAGAAAATGAAGGGTTAGCTGCTCTACTGGAAAGAAACAACAGTCATTTCTTGTTTTTTCTGTCGTCTAAAGCGTTGCACATTCATTGAAGGTCCTCACAACAAAAGACTGACAAACATAATCCTTCACAAATAATAGTTTTTTATTTGTAAGACCAAAGACTTGAATTATTTATAAGATGTGAATGAATTGCTTAGAAGTTGACGTGAGAAGAAGACGAGCTGTATGAATCCCTGAGGAGCAGTCAAGACAGAAATCAGATGTGATGTGGTTCATTTTAGCTGAGATCTTCAACCAAAACCAAAAACAGCGACCACCTCCACATGCCTGCAAGGGCACAACAGAATCCAAAAACCCAAACAGCTGAACAGTTTTGAAGGTAGAACACATTTTACTGCATTTCTAAAGTATCAGCAGAAATCTTTCAAGACAATGCTGGAACATTCAGCCATTCATAAAACTAATCCACAAATTACAAATCGGTGAACACTCTCCCTCCTTTTGTGCCTCCCAGTCTGAAACTCCTTAGAGAGCTTAACTGACATATCTCCTCTCTTAGTTAATAACCGCTCTGCAACCAGAACTCCGGCCTTTGTCTCCGGAGCAGAAAGCCTCACTCAGGTTTCAGACGTGGACATCTATTGACTGTCAGCCTGTGTGTGTTTGCTTGAGCAGGAAAAAATGCTCCTGGGTCCATATTGTGATAACACAGGCTTGTGTTTCTGTATGCACCTACAAACAGATCTGGGCCAGAGGGAAGGAGAGACCGCCGTCAGGTCAGCGTGACTTTTCCGTCCTGGTGGTGTTAATGTTTACTGTGTGAGTAGTGTGCAGATGACAGACAAATGGCAACTGAAGAGCGTTATGTAAGAGAGTGATGTTCCTGTGAGTAAACCCGTCATCTCACTTCCTCTGAGTGGATCAATGAAAGGAGCTGGAGACATGAAGACGCTGGCACCAATGGAATAAAGGAAATTAACAGAGTTTGAAAAGTGTTTGATCGCCTTCTTTTATTTCAGGAGTTTGTGAAACGTTACTGCTTCTAATAGCCTACATGCTAACACACTCAGCTACTTCCATTCAGTTCCCCGTAGCGTTGGGTTTAAAAATCAGTCTCCATTTATAAGATCTGATGTCGATTCATATGCCATCTCCTGCACCGCTCATGTTAGAAATCTCGAGATTCAAAACATGACAGGAGCTCCAACTCTGAGAGCAACGTCAGGACTGAAAGCTGACTGGATTTAAAGCTGGACGAAGGCGAAGGCGCATGAAAGACGAGAAACTAGAGGGAGAAGATTGTGGAAATACCACAAATCAAATCAATTTTGGGAAATAGAAGCAATACCAAACGTTAGTTCACTGTTTTTGAAATCAAAATCTTTTTAAAAATCTCTGCAGGCTTCAGCTGTCTGAAGTTTGGAAACCGTGGACATCATTAAGGAACTGGCTTCCTCCTTCATGCTGCTTTGCCTTCTCCTTTGCTTGTTGGTCTTTCTGCTTTTAGCGTTTTGTCCTCAGCAAGTGAAACTCCTGGGATTCTTTTACAATATGTTTGGTGTCATTGGCTTATTGTGATGTAGGTTTTCAAACAGAAATACCCAGCCCCAATCTCAACCATTCTGTATGAAAGATGTGACACAGGTGGTACTAGAGATACCCGGCCCTAGCCCTCAGTCTTAAGGGACAAACTATTTTCAAAATTCACCTTATCCATAATTCTTTGCATGCAATGACTCCTTGAGGTCTGGGACACATGGACGTCTTCAGTTGTTGTTTGTTTCTGGGTCTCAGCTCTAACTTTAGTCTTGAGTAACAGAAATGCAGCTTGATCAGGTTGAGATCAGGCGACATTTACCTTCAGAAACCCTTCTTCTTCTGCTCCGTCTGTTCTGTCAAACCCCGTCCAATCATTTCTGTCTCATACTCTGAGCGTTGCTGTGTTTTACAGATGGCGTTGTTTTCTTCTCCATACATTTTTCTTCCTGTCATTATGTTACAGGATGATCTGGGAAGTTGTTCCTCTTCATAATAGGCCCGGGTAATGATATGGCTGCTGTTGTCTGCTGTAGGGGCGCAGGTCGTTTTATGTTTCTGAGCTCACTGGTGTTTTCTTTTATCCGACCCCAGACCCTCTACCCGCTCAACTGGTAAAGAAATGACAAAGGACAACACCTGTCTAGCATGATACAGACACTTCATATAGTGTTCACTGGAGGTTTGTGCATCAGCAACAGGATGCAGCAATTTACACCGATCAGGCATAACATTATGACCACCTTCCCCCACAGATACTTGATGAGTTTCTAGTGAATTTGGAGGTCAGGTCAACACCTTGAGCTGTTCTTCATGGTTTTCTTGAGATGTTCCTAAAGTGTTTTTGTGTCTGCATCCTGCTGGGGATGGCTGCTGCCATCAAGGAGTGTCATTGCTATGGGGTGGGGGTGCCTGGTCTGGTCTAGGTGGGTGCTACATGTCTAAGTAACATCCACACCAATGAATGAAGCCAGGTCCAGAAGTTTCCCAGCAGAACACTGAGCTGTCAGTGGTCATAATGTTGTGGCTGATTGGTCATATTTTGGAACATGCATTGCTGTTTGGTTGTCAGGTCATATAAAGCCACGCCCCCAGATGATCTGATTGGTCCAGAAGATCTTTGCAGGAGCAGAGTCAGTTCCCAACAAAGAGAACATCTTTCCTCTATTAAACATTAGCTGGGTGGGGACGTTGGTCTGCACATAAAACCAGTCCAATCATCCAGTTATCTTTGCTCCTTTGAAACGAAGTGATGCATATATTAAAGAGCTGTAATTTCTATGACTTTCCTCCAATTTTCATTGAAATACACACACAGAATGCCTTTACTCATTCTATTAACTGAAGTGCCATCCCATTCCTAACTCATAGAATTCAATATGATGTCGGTCCACCTTTTGCAGCTATTACAGCTTCAACTCTTCTGGGAAGACTGTCCACAAGGTTGAGGAGAGTGTTTATAGGAATTTTTGACCATTCTTCCAAAAGCGCATTGGTGAGGTCACACACTGATGTTGGTCGAGAAGGCCTGGCTCTCAGTCTCCGCTCTAATTCATCCCAAAGGTGTTCTGTCGGGTTCAGGTCAGGACTCTGTGCAGGCCAGTCAAGTTCATCCACACCAGACTCTGTCATCCACGTCTTTATGGACCTTGCTTTGTGCACTGGTGCACAGTCATGTTGGAAGAGGAAGGGGCCCGCTCCAAACTGTTCCCACAAGGTTGGGAGCATGGAATTGTCCAAAATGTTTTGGTATCCTGAAGCATTCAATGTTCCTTTCACTGGAACTAAGGGGCTAAGCCCAGCTCCTGAAAAACAACCCCATACCATAATTCCTCCTCCACCAAATTTCACAGTTGGCACAATGCAATCTGAAATGTACCGTTCTCCTGGCAACCTCCAAACCCAGACTCGTCCATCAGATTGCCAGATGGAAAAGCGTGATTCATCACTCCAGAGAACGCGTCTCCACTGCTCTAGAGGCCAGTGGCGGCGTGCTTTACACCATTGCATCCGACGCCTTGCATTGCACTTGGTGATGTGTGGCTTGGCTGCAGCTGCTCGGCCATGGAAACCCATTCCATGAAGCTCTCTGCGTACTGTACTTGGGCTAATCTGAAGGTCACATGAAGTTTGTAGCACTGTAGCAATTGACTGTGCAGAAAGTCGGCGACCTCTTTGCACTATGCACTTCAGCATCCGCTGACCCCTCTCCGTCACTTTACGTGGCCTACCACTTCGTGGCTGAGTTGCTGTTGTTCCCAAACGCTTCCATTTTGTTATAATAGAGCTGACAGTTGACTGTGGAATATTTAGGAGCGAGGAAATTTCACGACTGGATTTGTTGCACAAGTGGCATCCTATGACAGTTCCACGCTGGAATTCACTGAGCTCCTGAGAGCGGCCCATTCTTTCACAAATGTCTTGTTTCACAGTCTGCATGCCTGAGTGCTTGAATTTATACACCTGGGGCCAGGCCAAGTGATTAGAACACCTGATTCTGATCATTTGAATGGGTGAGCGAATACTTTTGGTAATATAGTGTATCTTAAAGCTAAAGCCGTAAATCTGCACGTTAAGCTCGTATTCATTATGGAACCTGTTGAGGCTTCATTCACTCCTGCTGTAGAAAATACAGCAAACGCAAGCTGTTTGAATACTTTGCAAAAATCTGCAGACTAAGAGAGCGGAGCACAAGAAATGACTCAGTGGTTTTATTTTTCTAGTCGGGGCTCAGTGGGGGGTCTTCACAGTAAATTCCTCTGGGTGTCTCAGAGTATGTCTGTGAAAGAACGCCAGCTTTTATGTTTATGAACCTGAATGCATTTTTTAAAAGTGAACACATTTTAGTGTGTGTGTGTGTGTCCCGTCTGTGCTGGTGGGTTAACGGGGGTCTCAGCTAAAAAATAATAATATATATATATATATATATAAAATAAAAAAATAAAAATGGACCCATAACAAATCACCTCATTTCCAGGAAAAAGAAATAATTTGTTCCCAATAAAAATGATCCACAAAAAATACACGAGCACAACGTGCGCTGAGGTCTGATCAAACGTTGGGGGAGAAAGCCAAGGCACAAAATTAAAGAGGCCAGAAAGATTTCAGGGTGTGAAACGCAGACACTGGCTGCTTTCTTAGAGATTCTTCCAAGAAATAAAAAAGGAAGATGCTGTGGAATAACAACGGATCAGCCAGGACCTCTGCTCCCGTACGAGACGAGCTGCATCACAGACAAAGGTGAACTGGTGCAGAGATCATTTTCAGATCTTTCTTATCAAGTTAGGAACAGCTGTGTTGAATGACTCAGATACTGTACGTTCTCCTGAAACGTTTCTGCTCTCGGATTTAAGTTCCAGCCGTGACCGGATCAGAACCTGACAGCTGAAGCATCCTTTACACAGATGCATTGATAGATTACTGCTGAACTACATTTAACTTCTACCTGTTTTTTTATTGTCTTGTAGGGAAGTGCTAAATCTGAACCATGTGCAGTGTTCACAGTAATGTTCAGAATAATGTGCTTCAGCCCCTTTCAGGCACATTTACATCAGTCAGTCTCTATGATGTTGGATAACTCTGCTGTTTCCAGACCTAAACCTTATCGCAATATGATTCTGGTAACATCTGGATTTCATCATGAGGCATGTTTTAAAAAAAAAAAACTCCTCCTCCAACACAGTATATACAAAAAAACGATGCCATAAATGTTCCAAACCATCCATGGAAGATGTAAACACGACTGTAAGGAAGAAAAGTGAATAAAGTGCAAATGTAAACAGGAATGTTTACTTATTATTTTAGATGTGGTTTGGTAACAAATAACAATAAATATCTACAGGAAGCAGTTGCAGAAAAAAAGAAGAAAAACAAAAATGATCCGCTGCATGGTTCTGATCCATTGAGTTGTGTGTTTCTGATCAATAGTGTTGAACGTTGCTGATCTGTGGGGTTGCGCGTTTCTGATCCGTAGAGTTGCATGTTTGCGATCCATTGAGTTGCATGTTTCTGATCAGTACAGTTTAACATTTCTGATCTGTAGAGTTGCGTGTTTCTGATCTGTAAAGCTGCATGTTTCTGATCCATATAGCTGGATGTGTCTGGTCTGTAGAGTTGGATGTTTCTAAGTTGCGTGTTTCTGATCATATAGAGTTGGATGTTTGCAATCCATTGAGTTGCATGTTTCTGATCAGTAGAGTTGCACATTTCTGATCTGTAGAGTTGGATGTTTTCCATCCGTAGAGTTGAAAGTTTCTCTGTAGAGCTGCGTGTCTCTGATCATATAGAGTTGCGTGTCTCTGATCCATAGAGCTGGATGTTTTCGATCCGTAGAGTTGTGTGTTTCTGATCAGTAGAGTTGTGTGTTTCTGATCAGTAGAGTTGTGTGTTTCTGATCAGTAGAGTTGTTTGCCTCTGATCAGTAGAGTTGTGTGTTTCTGATCCATAGAGTTGCGTGTCCCTGATCTGTAGAGTTGCACATTTCAGTTGTTATTGATGCTGTATAAATAAAGTAAAGAAAGTTCAGTCTTTTATTGTGAAACGTTCCCGGTGGTGGATGAGTGAAGCCGTCTCTGGATGAATGTGACTTCCTACCGACCTATTTTTAGGCCGTCCTTCTTTTTTTGGGCTATATTTGCCGAAGCCGCCCGCCACGCCGAGCCCTTGGGTGTCCACTCAGGAAGCAGTGTTGGTAAATCCGGCCGTGTCCCGATCCCATTCATTTCCTGTGTGTTTGTGTTTGTGTACTTCTGGGCCATCTGTGCAGCGTGTGTGTGTGCGGTTGCTTGCATGTAGCGTGTACATCTGCTTTTGCGGGAGCGTGTGGTTGGCATGAAATGATTCAGAGTGTATCTTCTCCTAAAAGGCAGAACAAGCAAACAAACAGCTCTGCAGTAGGAAGCTGCTCGGCTGTTTAGCAGCTGCTGAGGTTTGGTTCACTGCAGGCCGGTCGCTGGATAATGACCCTGAGAGGACGAGGGGGGACGAGGGGGGACGAGGGGGGAGGCTGCACATATGACCGACCTCTGGATTCACCTGAACTAGACCCACTGGACATTTGACTCAGAGTCAGTTTAGAGACTCATCTCAGGTTTGACAGATAGAGACGTGAAGGCCAAGCTTCATCAGACGTTTCTTACAGAGCTCACACCTTAAACCATCTGATGGATTATTTAACTAAACGTCTTTATCTGCATCCTCTCATTAGAAATGAGCAAATAAATAAAATAAATGTTCAGTATATAAAGATGGATCATCTGTCACTGATTCGTCCAATCGGGGTTTAAAATGAAGACGTTCTTGTCCTCCTCCTCCTATTCTGTCTTCTTCTCCATCCCCTCTTCCTCTTTCGTCATCTCATCCCCTTCTTCTTCTTCTCCTCTTTCTTTTTGTCTTCTTCCTTTGTCTCCTTCTTCTTCACCTTCCCCGCTTCCTCTTTCTTCTTCTCCTCATTTTCTTCTTCTTCTGCTTTTCTTCCTCTTCCTCTACCTCCTCCTCCCTTTTTCTTCTTTCTTCTCCTCCTCCTTCTCCTCCTCTTCTTCCTCTTCTACCGCCTCCTCTTTCTTCTCCCCCTCCTCCTTCACCTCCTCCTCTTTCTCCTCCTCCTCCTCTTCATCTCTCCAGTCTTGTCAGACCTTAACTCTCGTTACTCATCGTTACAGGACCCAGTTGAATCCCGTAACCTCTGCCGTTCTCTCTCCTCTCACCCAGAGACCCGGAGAAGAACTAAACTTTTCAGGAGAGACGTTTCTCGGCCCGAGGATCCGTGAGGTTCCAGTAATTTCTCTCTCGTCTCCCGTTTCATTCAGAAGCGACTGCGATGTGTGAGTTTCATAAGCATTCTTATGTCATGGCTCATGAGGCTGCGATGTGACGCTAATCTATCCCAGCACCGCCGGGGGAAGCAGCTACTTTATCCTGGCTCTGTACCGCGCAGCACCCTTTGGCGAACTTTGAAGGTTTCCATCTTTTCCACTTTTCTGTTCTCGTCTCATGGTTTCACGGCTCCTTCTTGTCTTTCTAATTCCTCTTATCCTCAACTTCACCACATTAAAACAAAATGTCCTGAAAGTCACAGGGATTCGATCCGGCCATTAGGACTCCACCGAAGCCTCCCTGCACCCGACGGCATTCCTGGCGTCTATCGGTGTTAAATAATAAGATAATGATATTTTGTTCTTGAAGTCTGAGATGTGCAACCATTTTATGTTTTTTTTTTTTTTTTTGGAATGAATTTATTTCTAATTCATGAAATGTTTGCTTATGTTATGATGTGCAGCGAGGAGGTAGGACGATATGTTGACAGGAGGAGGAGGAGGAGGAGGAGGAGGAGGAGGAGGCAGGAAACAAAAGAAGTTGAGTGAAACTTAAAAATCAGGAACAGGAAGTGTTGAATTCTCAGGGTAGAAGAATGACTACCAAGGTCCAAACAAGAGGAGACAAAATATGAAGACACACAGAGAGACAAACTGTCTATACATGGATATATTCATACGCTGAGACTAATGAGGTACAGGTGAGGCGATGAGCAGAGCATACGAGAACAAACCAAACAAACAATCAGTGGAAAACACCAAAGAAGGAAGAACTTTACAAAATAAAAACAGGAAACGCAAAGAAATCTTTTAATTAAACCTCAATAATTTGATTAAACTGCTCATTTTAAAAGATTAAAATTTGATTAATCTAAAATTCTGTTTTAGTTTATTCAATATTAGTAGATTTGTTTGATATTAATTAGTGACTTATCTATGAAACCTGATGGTAATTAATCATTGTCTTTAAAGAATAAATTCAGGGCCACAGACATTTGTTTTAAAGTCCGTCTTTGACTGATCAAGGACAGAAACTGTTTTTTCTACCAAAATATAAAAAAATGAAATGATTAAAATGTTCAAAATGTGTGCATTAAATATGAAACAAAACAAAGGACCTATAAGCTATTTAAGTTAAAAATTGTGTAATAATTATATTATTTTATACGTCAGGCTCCATGGGATTAATAAAAGTCCCAAAGCGTCTACGTTAGCTTCTTTCTGCTGGACTCTCTGTTCCCTGAAGAACAGTTCATGGCCTCGGCAGCAAGTAGGATAATAAAAAGGAAGTTTTAGTGTCTCAGTAATGTGGCTTTGTCATTAAACTCTACATCTGAGCTCTCTGACTTCCATTCTACCATATATTTTACTCAAATCTCCCTCTTTCTTTTCTACAAGCTAACTTGAACCGTTGGGTGCTAATGGTCCCATCTGGCTCCCGTCCAGTTGACCATCGTAATCATTTTCTCAGCACATCATCGCAGAATAAGCCTCGTAATCTACCTGTTACAGCTTTAAGACGTAGACTTGATTGAGCAGACTCATAAACGATTAAAATCTCCATTAACCTATTTGGTTTTAATCACAGATGAAATAGTTTATAAAACCCCTGTTTTATGGCGCCATTTTTAGCGTTTGGATCTATAAAATTAAGGTGTCTGAAACCGACAGAACAACAGTTTCCTTAATGTGTTTGCGCTGTTTACTGGCGATTATACAGGCAGCGTAAACAGCCTCTTAGGTACCTCAATAAAAACAGGCCTGTGTTCTCTCAACTCGTACTAAACTGTCAGCGAGGGCTGCATGCGGAGCCGCCGCCATGCCGTCCCGGGTTTGTTCCGTTCCCTCCTGCTCAGTTATGTCATTTATTTGACGTTCAAGAAACACAATGTGTGATTTAACATCCAGCGTTTGAGCGGCCAAACTCTCCGGACAAAAAACAAAAAAATGATTCAACCCCTCAGAATCTCTTGGAAATACTTTTGTTGAAACAATCTCATTCCAGCTGCACTAAAAATATCCTCGACTTCAAGCGTTGTCCTGCGGTCTCGGGCTACACGAGCTCGGTTTGAGCATCAGCTCCAGAGTTTCCAATCAGATTGACAGCGTTCTGCAGGGTGAGTGTTCAGATCTTAGCATGAGGTCGAAATTCAATAATACGACTACAGCTTGCTTATTTAGCCTTTAATTCAACCACAATCTCCATCAAGAAAGCCTTGGCTCCGTCTCGCTTCAAACTCTGAGCCGAGGTAAAAATAGTTTTTAACGCAGCCAAAGAGTTGAGAGTCAGGAAAGCGGCGTTGTTTAGAAAGCTTAATGAGACCTGAAGCTCATTCACAAACTGATGCTCGGGAGGAAAAAACACTCGACCGCAAATGGACTTCCTTATCTCTTCGAGACAACGCATAAGTGTACAACAATGTGTATGAGGATCTCTGGCTTTTTGTTCGGCTCAGAAAAACTGGGAGAGCACGCCGACACCGGGACGAGGCACTCAAAATACAAAGCCTGCCAAAACAAAAAGTACATGGCTCGGAGTTCATTGTACATTAAACACGTCTTGGGGAATGAGTGACCTGGTGGCGTGTGAGGACAAAGTCCCATCAGAGCGCTCGGTCAAGTTTTAACTCGTGGTGTCTGAGCGATGGGACCAATGGAGAACAATATAATACAATAAACAGAGGTCACCACTGGCCCATTAGGTCCAGAGGGAGATTGATCCGGTACTTAAGTGGAGCTTTGCTCTAATTGGTGCTCATGTTGGATCAGTTTGACTCAAATGCATTATGGTTTGGGCTGAACTGTCCTCATGCCTGTTTGGGTCTGGACTTTTCAGTATAATGGGTGCTTGGTTAGATTTTATTTTATTCTTTTTCAAAACCAGTTCAAATCATGAACCTTTGAATTTTCATTTGTGGAAATTTGCAATTTATTTAGCATTTCAAGATCTGCAGAGTCACCAGAGGAAATGTCTTTGACAGCAAAGCCAGACCAGCTTTATGAAGCAGATCACTGTCCATCCTGATTGTTAGGGCAGATAACTGACGCCAGAAGTAATCACACATTAACCACACAAACTATTATTCTCAATAACACTGATCTCTCAGCTAATGAGTTAAGATTCATTTCACATCGTAGTTACAGCAGTGGAGGGCCATGCATTTTCCATGTAGTCCTTCAATGAACTCCAACCTCATTCAAAACACGTCCTAATACGATGATTATGGCTCCACTGCTGTAGAAACCATCAACATCACACAGATACACAATAAAACAGGACGTAGCATCATAGACAGATATCTCATAAAGAAAGAAACTCAGCCACCAGCTCCACATATGTTAAATCCAGCAGAAGCATCAATGTCGACCCAATAAAATGATAAAAATATACATAACCGATGTAAATATAATTCATTTTACTCACCAGAACTTTAGAAACTATTCAGAGTTCTCCTTAGAGCCTGTTAACCAAGGCTAGTGCTCATAGCTGCTAACCTGTGTCAGGCTAGCTAGCTCCAGGGTTGGGCAGCCTTTCCTCACAATATCCAGCTTTTCCTTCAAAGTGAAAACATCTTTTTGAGAAGATCTACAACCACATGGAGCCTCTCCTCCTTCCTCCATGGTGGCTTCAACACATAGCTATCAAAACGTTAGCGTTGTGCAGCTAGCAGCAGATGAACATGAACTGCTAGCTTAAACAGAGCAGCTCTCTCTGAATCTGACAATCAGAGGACGGTAAAATGCTAAAATGTCCTTGTTGATGTGTTCCTGCAAACTACAAACACAGACGTCTTTCCTATGTCCTGAGCTGCAGAGGTTGTAGTTAAAGTAGCTGTTGCTCTACATATTTTAATCGTGTAAAACTTGGCGAAACCCAGCGTTTTAGTGGCGTGATTACAGAACGATACCCAGAAACCAGCAGCGCGCAGATAGAAAAGCTTTCAATGGAGTAGATTCACCGTCGACCGGTTTCAGGAGAATAAACCAGGCTTTACAAGTAAGCTTTTGGATAATAACTTGAAATAAAGTCGAGGATGAGAAGGTTTGATTCAGTTTACTGGAGTTCGCCATGACCTTCAACAGTCGCTATTAATGAGCAGAGCTGTGGTCGGGTCATTAACGAATGTCTTCTTAGGAGTTATTGATCATATGTTGAACAAATAGCTCAGTTATATCTGGCAGCACCGTCTCCCGAGCTAACTGCTAGCTCAGCGGTCTGAAACATGTCGTCACTTGGTCCTGTTTTGTACACCATAAATGCACATAGCCTGAGAAAGGCAAATTAAAGGTCAGTTTTTCTTTCCACGCCGTCTCATTTTCTCTTTCTCTTCATTTCTACACAGCTTTGGAAAATTCTCTGGAGTTTATTTGTAGATCGAAACAGTGGAGGAGAATAGCTTGTAAGTGTTTCCAGCCATTTGGGTTTTTCCACGGTTTCCACTGGCTGTTTCGCCGAGTCAGCACCTTTAGGACATATACCTTTTTTTTTTTTTGGGTATGTTTCGCGCTGCTTCCTCTCATTCTTGTAATCGGATTGTGAAACTGTGGATTTCTCCGTTTGGTGATTGTTGCGTCTGTGAAACGGTCACAAAGAGGTCGAGAAACAGATAATGGTTGTTTGTTCTGGCCACTGTAAAAAGAAAGGAAGCGTCAGAGGCCGAACGAAGAGCCGCACGTTGAAGAACTGAAGCAGAGTAAGACGAGAGGTGCTGTGGGACTCCGGAGTATTAGGCAGCTGGATAACAAGCAAGAGAAACTCTGTGAACTCAGGCACTTCAGAGCCTCAGTCAAGTTGAAACCAAAATAAAAGGAGTATATCATCCCTTTCTGGAAGCGCTGAAGTGGGTGTTGAGTGACTGTAGAGAGGATGAGGAAGTGTCGAGAAGCTGTGCCCGTGTGAAAACGCGAGGGAACGGTAATAAAGACTTTGCTGAAAGGCCTCGAGATTTATGGGCTTTGGACAACTGATCGGCACAGAGATGCTCCGCTGCAGGAAAGAGAAAAACCACGGTGGCCCCATCACCGCGTCCCTTTCCAGTGTGCGGTGGTCTGGCAGGACGAGCAGAGGGGGTCAGAAGGCAGCCGGCAGGTCAGCACAGTTCACTGCAGTCGATTCCCCTCCACGTCACTCCTCAGCGTCTTGGCAGTTCCCTCTTTTTGCCTTAAAGCTGCACTCTGCTGCTCCAAATGGCAGCGAGAGGCACGACCACGGTTTTATGACCTGACATTTTTGAGACCGCAGTCCTTTGGTGCTTCTTTCCTCTGATGACAAGCTGATGGAAAGTCACAGCGGAGCAGAACAAGCTGAGACGTTTGATCAGCCATGTGTTTGGTAGCTGTTGGTTTTAGCAGCAGCAGTCTGTTGATGTTGTGAGGATTGTTGTGACACCTTAAGGTCAATGCAAAAACCAAAGATGTTTAATTAATAGCAGCTTGATAATTAATAAATCAGACAAATAAATGATCCCAACTGGCATCGGGCAAGAGGCAGGGTGCACATGGCTGGCTCACAACCAGTCAACAAACTATGTTAAACCAATCTTTCTCTGGACGTTGGACTTGTTGGTTAGCTCCTTATGCTAACGTCATGCTAGCTGTGTGCTTTGTTAGCATGTCCTTGTACATGCTAAATTCCTGTTGACCTGCTAAGGACATTAATGTGACTGAAGGCACTTTATATATGCACAAAGTTTTGAAAGTCGTCGTAGCTTCACGAGATTAGCAGCTGGCGGCGGCTGCATCTTTTAACTCTATGCAAAGATGGTTGAATCCTCTAAAAACGTTTCCTGAAGAGCAGTTTTGAAGCTCAGTGTGGCGTCTCTGGATGTCGCCATCTTGGCTAACTCCTCCTAATTCCCAGGAAATTCAAAAATGGGCAAAGAGGGTGGAGCTAAAGACGGCTAGCAACCTGTGAGGAGCCCCCTACCTGTCACTCAAAGCACCAACTTCTGCAGAAGTTTAAGATTTTTAAGAAGACCAAAATTTAAAAAACATGTTTATTTCTGCTGTAAAGTTTTTACCATGGAGGCTTAATGGGTCCTGAGGAACTGCATTTTTTCCTCTTTCCTGCACAAAAGCTTCCAAAGTATCTGTGAGATGTGCTGTTTCACTTTATTACTGTTAGGGTGAATAAACGTCACCTCTCACAGAGCTGTGCTGGCCGCTCTGAAAGCTTCTCGCTTTGTGTTCACACATTTCCACAGGGAGGTGTTCCAGGGAGTTTAACCGATCACTTCTTCTTCTTCTTCTTTCTTTTTTTACTGAGCCACAGCGCTGCAGTCACATGTCCGGTTGATCATGAAGCGGGGCCCTCGGGCTCGGCCCGGATGGGGCTTCATTCTGAACGCCGCTGGTTCCTCCAGCTGCATCGCTCACTCTGCCCCACCTGTGACAATAAACAGCTTTATTACCTCCTCCCGTCCGCTGACGCCGTTTAAAGCTTTCACTGGGATCATCCCGGGGACAGATCCTCATACAGAGACGTACTGCTCTACCCATGCATTCACACTGACCTCCTATAGCCGCCCCACATTAAATATGTGTTTAAACTGCAAACAAGATGATTTAGGCCCATCTACAAGAAATGATGATCCTGTTCATGCTGATATATGACTACTGTTACTCTTCTGTCCATCACCACATGATCTGATTGGCCCGGCAGATCTTTGCAGGAGCAGAATTAGATCCCAACAGACAGACTCCAGAACATATCTCCACCATGAAAAACAGTTTAGTAGTAGTGCTGTATTAAAAGTTTGTTTAGCTTACATGCAGATGAGTTGACTTTAACTTTCGTCACATGTCTACATCAAATATCTTCTGAAAATGAACTTCTGATTTGGTGACACCAGCCGTTTAGATGGTCCTCCAACCAATTAGAGACAAACTAAAAATTCAACTCTACGATGCTCAGTGTCCATCACTACATGAAGCCCCGCCCACATGATTTGATTGGCCTGTCAGATCTTTTGCGGGAGCAGAGTTAGTTCCTAACAGAGAATCCAGACTGTGGGTGATGGAGGCTGTAGTTTCATGCTCCGTGTTCAAATAAACACCATCATCATTTGGGACGTAATTAATAACTATAACAGCTGCTGTCTCTAATTGATCTTGGAGACATGATCCAGATTCTGGAACAAGATGGAAAAACTCTCACAGGTTAACGTCTGATTTATTCTAGAGACAAAGAACTGAACCCCTGAAGCTTCAGAGGAACCAGGTCTCTGCTGAGCTGTAAGGTCTCATTCATGTGATAATTTCTACTAGTGGATGAATGAATGAGTTCTCCTCCTCTTCCTCAGATCAGCCCTGGTGAGTAGGTGGTCTTTAATGTGACCCAGGACTCATTGTGTGTTCACTCTACCAAAGGAAGGAGGTCACATGTGTCCCAGACCACCTCCACATGTGGACTCAATCAGACTTCTTCTTCTTCTTCTGTTTTCATTAAGGTTGGCTAGCTTCACAGCTGCCAAAAAACTGAAGAAGAAGAAGAAGAAGAAGAAGACTTCTACGACTTCTAGGATCAAATCAATCCCAGCATGCACTGGGCAAGAAGCTGCAGTTGTTTAAAGTTAACAGATGTTTGTTGTTCGCGTGGCATGACTTGGGGAGATGTTCCATGTTTTAGAACAAGCTGCAAAGTCTTAAGTTCTTCTTTATTTCTGATCTCCTCCCGGATGTTTCAGAGACACAGCTCAGATTAGAAGTGAACACCACAGTGCATAGCTCTTTACCAGAAACATAAATCCAAACAGTGATGAATAATCTAACGTGATGTCTTGAGTTATCTTCTCTACATCTTCATCTTCGGGGCCCGGTCACGTACCTTAGCTGTGAACCACCTTAGCGTCCGCTGCAGAGCAAATGAGTGGTCAGACAGATTAATTGATCTCAGATGTGTGAATGGTTCCAGTCCTGGTGAGAAACTTAATTCTTGCTCTTTCTTTTACAGCCCCTGGCTTGTTCATGCATTACTATATTTGTGTTTTTATTTCTTTTATATCTTTTGTGGGGCCGCATTCTGCCCAGTCCTCATAACTCCTTCTAGTTCCACAGACTCATTAAATTGATTGATTGGCTGCTCATGGGTTTGTTTTTTTCCATCAGGTTATTTACCTGCTTCTTGGAGCGCGTTTGAGTTTGAACTCGTACGATGACGTGACCTCCCGTTGAAATGTACGCGACACAGAGTGCGTCGCCGTGTCCTGACCGGACGGCAGCTGTTTTTCCGAGGCAGCGTGAAAGGCGGCTCTGTAGGTTAAGGAGTGTTAAAGAGCCACACACATGCTTTTCCTAAGCTGTAAATTTTATGGATAATTTCTGATGTGGTTACAGATTTATGCCCCCCAACTAAGCACAGCAGCTGCAGGTAATTTACTCACTCTGCTCACTCTTCTCGTTCTTGTTAACTCTGCGTCTCTTCCACTTTATTCCTGTGAAATGTTCAGGGTTGACTTTTAGCTCAGACACAACAGTTAAGGACAGTGATGTACGTTTACTGGAGTGTCTCAATTCAGCTCGATTCAGTTTTATTTATCTAGCGTCCGTAACAATACAAATTGTCTCGAGACGCTTTACAAAATCTGGTCCGAACCCCCAGAGCATGGAGGCGATGGTAGCAGGGAAAGAGAAGAGAGGGACACACAGCACTTAGCATGCTATACAGTAGTAGCACAGAATGAGTAGTAATAGAGAAGAAAATAAGACATTAGAGGACAGGAGCTCGGTGCAAAGTAGAGGACATGTGTCTAGGTCTGTAGCAGCAAAACTAAGGGATGGTTCAGTCCAGCTCCAACTAAGAGCTTTATGCAAACTTTGGATGTTTTTTTGTTTTTGTCAACCTGTACCAAACTAAAAGCAGAAAGAAAATGTAAGAAAATTGTAAATGCATTTTAAGGTGAGGACATAAAAATGTGGGTTTTTATTTAAATTTGCAGATCAACCGTCAGTTCAGTTGATGACATACCTTTAAGCGGGACACTTGTGATCTGAACCTTGTGATGTGATCACTCCAGACAGATGTTAGTAGATCTGTGTCTCCAGTTAGTTCATTTAACTGAGGGTCTGGACTTTGGAGCAAAAGCTTTGTTTTATGCTCCTTTGAACAGTAGCTGCAGGAAACAGTATTAACTTAAACTGCTTCATCAGTCGATGGTTGCAGGTTGTTGCAGAAAGCAGAAAAAAGAAAGAAAATGCAAAGTTTTTGAGTATCTCTGAGGTGAGATGATAAAAATGAGAACATCTTGTGGATGTTATTTCAAAGAGCCACTTTTATGACTCGACAATAATAAAGGAGAAGTTGTGGACGAGTGGTCTGCTGGTTTGAATCCTCTCTACATCCACACATCTGGGCTTTATTCTCTGTAATAACTTCCTAAAAATAATAAAAGCAAAGCGATGTTTGCTCTCATGTACACAGACAGACGTCAGAGAGTAAATAACACTAACACTGCAGACCTACTGTAGATTTTACAGCCTGTCAGCCTTTTTTAAGAAACACAGTCGTGTGAACGTAACAGTTGGGTTATTGTCAGAGTGACTCAGGTCTTCAATCTGCCCTGACTGGAATGTAACTTTGGTTTGGTTCAAATTCACAGATCTATCGAGGAACTAATCATAAGTGGAGCGTCAGCAGTGAGTGTGGTCACTGGTGTTTGTTGATGTTCATTGATTCATGTTTAAAAGTCTCTTGTTACTAATGAACAGGCGTCACTGAGTCATGTGATCATTTCTAATAGTGGTTAACTCCTCTTCCTCAGATCAGCCCTGGTGAGTAGCTGGTCTTTAATGTGACCCAGGACTCATTGTGTGTTCACTCTACCAAAGGAAGGAGGTCACATGTGTCCCAGACCACCTCCACATGTGGACACAATGAGACTTCTTCTTCTTCTGTTTTCACTACGGCTGGCTAGCTTCATAGCTGCCAAGAAGAAGAAGAAGAAGAAGAAGAAGAAAACGTCTACCAGCGTATGAATGCTTAATATTAAAAGATATGGGCATGGGACTGGTCCCTAGCAGCAATTAACCAACTCTAAAGGTGTTATCACCTATTTACCAAATTAACCTTTAAGTCTTTGTATAGATACTGTAGGAACAAATCAATCCCAGCATGCAATGGGCAATAGGCCTGAAGCTGCAGTTGTATAAAGTTGCACAAAGGCCTCGGTTCTACATTCATAAACCTTTATGTTGCACATTTCCAATAATTATCCCAGTAAACTCGTCTAGTTTGTCCATTTTCATGCTGAAACCTTTCAGTTCACCACTAACGGTGAAGACAGTGGACGTAGACATTTCTCATTCTTGAAGATCTGTCTGAAATGATTCTTCTTCTTCTGTTCTTCTGTCCATTACAGCTGCAAACAAGAAGAAGAAGAAGAAACCAAGTATCTTGTGAGTTAACATGTCTGCTGTGTGGAAATGAGGTTCAATGTGTCCCAGACCACCTCCACATGTGTTCTTAATGAGACTCCTTCTTCTTCTTCTTCTGTTTTCAATATGGTTGGCTAGCTTCATAGCTGCAGAGAAGAAGAAGAAGAAGAACCAAGAATCCTGTGACTGAAGATGTCTGCTCGGTGGGAATGAGGTCCAGTGTGTCCCAGACCATCTCCACATGAGGTCTGAGATCGTTTCACACCTGATTTAAACCCGAGCATTTGTGATTGGATCACCCAGGACGGGTCTAAATGGGGCGATAGATCTATTCTCCAGTTAGCTGAGTTAACCGAAGTGTCCTGACTCTGGAACAACAGCTTTGTTTTATGCTCTTTTTCAAGCATCGTTACAGTTTAAGGTTCCACTTGAAACTTGAAAAGGATGTGACTATTTCCTGCAAACCGCCTTGTGGTCGGGTCACGGCAGCCGTGTCACCTCAGCCTCATCGGTCGACGGTTGCGGGCCGATAAATCAGCCAGTACAGGACCTTGGCAGCGCGTGGCGTTAGGTGCACTCAGTACACTCTCTCAGGCTGCGCTGGGGTGAGGTCCCACCATGCGCTCATGCCCATAACTCAACTGCAGCCAAACCAACTCATTAGTGAAACAATCCTCGCCACGCACTCGTCTGTGTGTGTGTGTGTGTGTGTGTGTGTGAATGAGCAAATGAAAGAGTAAGGGGTGAGATTTCATGTTGTTCTGGAAGATTTGTCATCACAAGCTCAGAACGCATTATATTGTTACAATATCTCTCGTATTCCAACTACCTGTAACATTTTCCGATTTGCTAATATTTTCCATGATATTTTCCCACATTCCCCCGATCGCTCCCAACACATTATCCACACATTATCCACTCTTTGCTTGCACAATATTTAGCCACGGTACACAATATTCCAAATGAGCGCCCCCCCTTATTTAATGTGCTTATTAACCTTTATAAAAACAGACATGTTATGATTGTGTGTGTACGAGCAACACCTCAAAACTGACTGTGAAGACTTTAACGAGGAATGTTAGCAGTTCAGCCGGGCTCGCTGGCAAATCCAATGTGTGATCCATTTCTGCGCAGTTTTCCTTTGTGTCAGATGTGGCGGTTTAAATGATTAAAACGTGTGGATGGTACGGCTCCAGCGCCGTGTGACAAAGCGCTCATTAGCATCCCATATGGTCGCACGGGCGGAGATGTGAACACGAGGCTCGCAGAGACGGACTGTGTGGAGTTTGTAGCCTCCACCGTCTTCACCGTTAGTGGTGAACTGAAAGGTTTCAGCAGGAAAATGGACAAACTAGACGAGTTTACTGGGATTATTATTGGAAATGTGCAACGTAAAGGTTTATGAATGCAGAACTGAGGCCTCTGTGCAACTTTATACAACTGCAGCTTCAGGCCTATTGCCCATTGCATGCTGGGATTGATTTGTTCCTACAGTATCTATAGAAAGGCTTAAAGGTTAATTTGGTAAATAGGTAATAACACCTTTAGAGTTGGGTAATTGCTGCTAGGGACTTTTTCATGGTCTTGGTCTTGTCATGGCCTCGACAGTCTTTGGTCTCGGTCTCGGGTCTCTCGGTCTTGCAAATGTTGGATGTGGTATGTATAATGGTTAAGACTTAAATCACCTTCTGTGTGGCCCTGTGAGCCTATCATGCCAACAAAAACTTATTTTTGAAATAGTCTTGGTCTTAATACTCTCTGGTCTTGGTAGTGTCTTGGTCTCGGTTTAGGTGGTCTTGACTACAAGTGCAGGACCAGTCCCATGCCAGTCTTTAAATATTAAGCATTCATACCCTGGTAGAAGTTCTTCTTCTTCTTCTTCTTCTTCTTCTTCTTCTTCTTCAATGTTTGGAAGAAACAGAAGAAGAAGAAGTCTCATTGAGTCCACATGTGGAGGTGGTCTGGGACACATGTGACCTCCTTCCTTTGGTAGTGTGAACACACAATGAGTCCTGGGTCACATTAAAGACCAGCTACTCACCAGGGCTGATCTGAGGAAGAGGAGGAGAACTCATTCATTCATCCACTGGTAGAAATGATCACATGAATGAGACCTTACAGCTCAGCAGTGGCGTTACTCTGAGGATGAAGCAGGGACTTAGAGATGGACAGGTGAGGTCAGATCAAGCAGGATGGATGTTAATGGAACCTGAACCTTAGAGAGGCTGTGACAAAGTGTTTATTTAAAAGTTAAAGCTAAAACTTTAAGAAAAACCTGTTAATTAAGACCAGGTGTTAACATAGGTACCTGGAGATGGACAGGTGAGTTCAGACTGGTGTGAATGAGGTAACAGTTAATGTTCCACCTCATCATCAGGTTTGGTGTCTTAGATCTACATGAGGTGATTAGAGCTTAGTTCTCTCCAACCCATTTCTTCCCATGAGCTTCAAACACAGAGCTTATCATTAGACGCCAGTGTCCAACATGACCTCAGAGCCCTAGCGCCGGAAAAAATAAAAAAATATCCAATTTTTCATATGTAATTTCTTTTGTTAGTTTTATGGATGCGAGGTGCAGAACGGTCCAGACCTGACATCAAGGGTGTTCCAGTTCTCCTCTTATTAATCTGCAGCTACAAAGGAGTAAAATCACATCATAACCAGGGTACAGTTCACTTCTCCTGTCCTGACTACGTGAAGAATTTACAACTACGGGCCTTTGAACTAACAACCAACCAGTTAATCTTACCTACTCGAGCAAAAGCGGAGCAACGCTGCAGGCAACAAAAGTAGGTGTTCATCTCATTAGAAAGAGCTTATTATATTGTGTTTCTCGCAGACACATTATTGTGTGGAGTAATACTTTGCCGCGGTGCAGTTTAATTGAATCCTTGCCTTCTGTTGTAGCTCGATAGCCATTATTGAATGATTATAGATGTTTCAGTGAGTAAATCAATTCGGCTTTCTCTCCCTCGCTCACACATTCAGGGCTGGACTCAATTATTCAGCCCAGTCGGGTTGATTTTGATTGTTGAACGAGCAAATGAGACATGACATGGAAAAACACATATCCCTTTTATATGAACCTGAAACTCCTTTAAGTGTGAGCTGAGCCTGCCCATTTGACTTGATGTATGCTTTGGGAAATTGATACAATCTTTTTGTTCTTTTTAAAAAAAGTCGTTTGAGCCTCGGCTCTCTCGCCCCCTTTCTTATTTTATTCATTGTTATGTATTTCTTGGCATGAACGGAGCTGAGCAGCAAATACTTTGTTGATACAGTCAGCAGACAAATAAAAGTACACCAACAGAGTCATGAAATGATCTCTGCTCATGGTTATAGTCTGCACTGGTTAGTTTCATTAATCTGTTGGGATACCGAGCGCCACTTGCCACGTTACTCATTTAAAGGGATTTGCAGCTGTCCATGTGCAGCAACACAACTTCATTAGGCATTTTGTACGTCCATTATATTTTATTGTTAGAGGGCAAACCAGGTGCGTTGGAGGGATACTGGTGGTGAGAAGCCTTCAATTGTTCTGGGTCTCGTCGGCAGCCAATCCAAACACCAATCAGACGACGGGACACGTTTTGATTCAGTTTATATATATATATCTTCAGTTAGTTCCTTGGCAGCTCCAGCTAACAGCATAATTGAATCAGCAATGCTAACTCAACGTGCAGTGTTAGTTGTAGCTAATTTAACTGTGCAGAGACGATCTTGAAACTGAGCTGTCATGATCTTCTTATTGTGTTACTAACTTTGTTGTTTGGGTGTCTGCTGTTTCTGTTCTGAAACTTTCTTCCTTGTTTTTTCTCGTCACGTTTTACTTCCTGTGTTTTTCCCATAGTCTGTATATAAACATGGACAATACGTCTCCTCTTCCTCTCATTGGTCAAACTGACTCTATTTTCCTGGGGATACGGGCGGCGCCATCTTGGATCCAGAGTCTGATCAGTACGGTCTGAGGGCGGAGCCACGTGGAGCCGTGATATTGAAGCCCCGCCCACTCTTCCTCCAGACTCACTCATGTTTTAGTTTAATTAATACTACGCTCTGCTCTACCTCCACCTGCTACAAGGACATGATGATTAGACACTGGACTAGTTTTTGATTCATTCATTCATGAATATTATGTTAACTACCAAACATGACAGAAACCATGCTTGAAAAAATGATTTGACGTGTATTTTAGTGGAGGAGGTGGAGCTTATGACCTACACTCTCATTAGTCACCTGCAGATCACCTGTGCCCATGTTTATTTATATAGTCCTGCCTTTCCCTTTGTTCTTGGTTAAGTTGTGTGAAGTCGCCTCTTGTTGTGTCCTCGTGTTTGCTTACTACCACTTGTGATTCATGTTTTGTAGAGTTTTTGTATCGCTTTTGCTGTGTGGATTACCCAACAGCGCTTTATGTTCCTGAGATTCTACCTCGCCATTCAGCACCGCCAAAACGTGACACAAGTGCATCGTCATTAAATTATAGGGAGGAATTGCAGATTAGGTGGCAAGATAGAGACTTCACAACTGTTCTTTCTGCAAGGATTCACCCATTATAACTACCAACAACTGATATTTACAACCCATCAACCAGCATCCGGGTAAAGCTACAATTAAATAACAGGAGTACTCCATTTTAGTATATATATACCAAATATATTTGATTGTTCAGAAGATTTGCCATCTCATTGGCATGTTAGGCACATGGTATAACTTGTAAACAGCAGTTTAACATGTGCCAATACAAGCTAACATGGCATACAGCTAGCATCACATTAGCAGAATGTGCTGCAGGAGATGCTAGCAGAATTTGAGCGTTATTGAGGCTAACCGACCAGTCGCCCAGTACCGGCTGAACCGTACCTAAGACTGACATATCTTTTTGTAATTCAATCAGTTTACTAAGCGTAAGTTAGCATAATGTTAGCGTAGCATAGACTATTGAAGCTCTAGCTAGCGGGGCTGCTAGGAAGCTTATGAAAATGAGTATCTAACACAAAAATCTCTAGTGCTCATGCTGCTACAAATGACCCGCCGCTTGTCAGACGGGGGCTTTGTACAATTTAAATCACCATAATAATTTTCAGGAAAGTTCAAGCGCGATATAAATCTTAACGTGCGGTTAATTGGAGAAACAATAGTAGTAGGCTACTTCCCAAGAAACCGGGCCAGTTTCCTGCCTAGCGTGACCTAATGCAGAGGGCTGCCAGAAGCTTTAGCTGACCCACAGTGACAGTAAATCTCAGCTGGGACGATGCACAGCTCTGTTCACTACTGTGTTTCGGGCCGGACTTCTTGGCAAGTGTTGCCGGGAAGCTCATAATGTGATGGACGTTTGCCAGCATCCTGAGAGAGCCGACATGCAGAAAAAATAGAGCGTTAAGTGAATGTTTTCATTTTATTTTTACTCAGTCAAGCGCAGTGTCTTAATGGGGGATATTGTGAATGATGGACTTAAATCAATTCTCTACTTTACAATCCTGGATTGGGAAAAAGTAATTGTCTCTCACTTCCTTCCTCTCTCTGTGTTTGTTGTGCCAGTTTAGTCCAAAGAGTGGAGATGCTGTAGAACAGGCCGAAACTGCTCCGGAGGCTGGGTGCTGTCCAGGCAGAACAAAAATTGTGGTTTTCTATTCGCATGAAGTGGAGCTGGTCCACATTCTGGTGGGTAAAAATAATGAGAGGCTGACCGGGACAGAGTGTGCGGTGAAGATGCTGAGGTGAGGAAGGGAGGGGAGGCGAGGGAAGCAGGAAAGGAGACGACGAGCGCGGAAAAGGGAGTGGCAGAAAGAAAAAGGACACAGGGGTGACACACAGGCCACACACCGATGGAAGGGCTGGAGGTGTCGAAGCAGCCGCAGCTTTAGTCTCTGGTGAAATAAAAATAAAAAAATCTGTCCACAGGCGTTTTGGATCGATACTTAAAATTCCACAAGCTCTGAAACGGTTTATTGTTGGGGGGGGGGGGGGGGGGGGGGGGGGGGCGCTGTTTTTGTCTCTACAGAGACACAAAAAGACTAGAAAGAGACACAAAACAACTACAAAAGATACAAAACAACCACAAACGGACGAATGCCAAAGACTTAAAATGACTACTAAAACGTACGAGGACAGAAAACAACTAGAAAAACACAAATGGACATAAAATAAACCAATTCAAAGACGGAAAACAATCTCAAAAAACAAAACAGCTATCGCATGACGACAAAGACACACAAAAAGGCTAGAAAGTGAACCAAAACAACCGGAAACACAAGAAGAACATACAAAAATAGACGTAAAAAAGCCGTAAAGACACACAACAAATACACAGAGACACAAAAACAGCCACAAAGAACAGCATTAAATGATTGTATTGTACGATCGTATTATTGTATTTTTCTAAACTGCTTGTCAGTGAAAAGTTGTATTTAACTGAAACACGAAAATAGCTGAAAAATCAATCAGTAATGATTAGTTGCAGCTCCAGACACTTTCTCTGTCAGCTGCTGAGATTTGTGGCTTTCCAGAACTCTTCTTGGCTCGTGGCGTGTTTTGGAACGAAACCGAATCTCCTCCATCTCCTCCCTGGCCGCTCTCAAAAATAATATATAAACAAATAAAACCAAACATTATTATTTTATCGCATCACTTTATTGAGTCTCTTGTCTGTATTATGAAAATGTTTGTGTTAGAGTCAGAGGTTGTCTGCTGCTCCAGGAGTAACAGAAACAGCACTGATCAACTACAAGGAGAAGCACAACGACTACTGTACAGCAGCTACAAAGAGACATACAACAGCTACAAAGAGACAAAACTACAAAGAGACATACAACGACTTCAAGGAAACATTAAACAACCACAAAGAGACATGCAACGACTATAAAGACACATACAACAACACAAAGAGACATAAACCAACTACAAAGACACTCAAAACTGCAAGGAGACAAAAAACAAGTAAAAAGAAACACAAAAGATCTACAAAGACACCTAAAACGACTACAAAGAGACACAAAACAACTACAAAGAGATATACACCAACTGCAAAGAGACACAAAACAATTTAAACAACTATAAAGGGATATAAAACGACTACACAGAGGTATAAAACTACTACAAAGACACAAAACAACCACAAAGAGACACAAACCAACTACAAAGACACAAAACAACTACAAAGACACTCAAAACTGCAAGGAGACAAAAAACAAGTAAAAGGAAACACAAAAGACCTACAAAGACACATAAAACGACTACAAATAAACACAAAACAACTACAAAGAGACATAAAACAACTATAAAGGGACATAAAACGACTACACAGAGGTATAAAACTACTACAAAGACACAAAGAACAACTACAAAAACACAAAACAACTACAACAACCATAAAGGGACATAAAACGACTACACAGAGATATAAAACTACTACATGGAGACATAAACCAAAGACACTTGGTCAGCTAAACCTCATCCTGCCCTCCTGGTGGTGATGCCTCTGATGTGTAAACGTATCCTACCCCATCGCCGAGCCGCAAGCTAACAGCCCCGCTCCCCTGCAGCGCCGGGGCCGGACTCTGCATAGTTTCCACTCACTTGTTCACTTACACTTATAAAAATAATTAAAGGGCATGTTTTTTAAGGGGCTCCAAAGTGGTCCTGATGTCTTCTCGCCAGAGCCCGCTGTCTGATCTCAGCTGGGCTCTAATCAGAGGGACCACCGAGTCCGGTCGCCGGCTGTTTAAAGGGACAAACAGTGCTGACCCTGTTGCGATAGAGGCCACTAGTCTGGATCAGAGCCTTTTGAGGGAAAAAGGCCTTAAAATCCCAAGATGTTATGAGCAGGAAAACTTTGTCAGATATTGTTTCAAGATGATGGGAAAGACATTTTCTTTGTTTTCATTTAGAATTTCTTTCATTAGTTTGGAAATGTGATCACGAGGCCAAGTGTTTACAGACTGCTGTTATGTCTCTGGCTGCATAACGTGCAGATGTCACAGCAGAGGAAAGGGTTTGTCTGCAGAGCATCGTGGCCTAGTTTAAGAACCAATTATTCTGCAGATCACTGACTCCCTCACAAATACCTGCAGCCATTGGGAACGCATTAGGAAGCAATGTGTTCATTCTTTCCGAACGGGGGTGATGCACTCGTCTGGTATGGGCGTTTGTGTTTGGTGGGCGGCCTTAGCCAAACCCCTTTTAGAGAGAGAGAGAGAGAGAGAGAGAGAGAGAGCTCTGCTGCTAGTTAGCATACGTCTGTAGCTCTGCCGGACAAGAGCTGGACCTCAAAGGCCACAGCGCGGGAAGATAAATGTTCCCAAGAACGACCACAACGAGATACACAATGACCACATACACAAAACAACTACAGAGAGATACAAAGTGATCACAAAGAATAGCAAAACAACTATAAAGAGGCCGTAAACACGAGGAACACAAAACAACTAAAGAGGCACGCAAGAAAAATACACAAACTGACGTGACATGACCACAGGGACACAAAACAAATACAAGGAGACACAAAGAGGCACAATACTACTACACAATACTACTACATGGAAAAATAAAACAAGTGCAAAGACACATAAAACAAGGAGACGCGAAGACATAGAAACAACTGCAAAGAGACACAAAACAACTACAAAGAGAGAACTACAACAACTACAAAGACACAAAGACATAGAAACAACTACAAAGAGACACAAAACAACTACAAAGATACAAAGACATAGAAACAACTACAAAGAGACACAAAACTACAAAGATGCACAAAACTACAAGGAGACATAACAAGTCCAAGGAAAAATAAACGACTACAAAGAGACACACAGACATAGAAGCAATTGCAAAGAAACACAAAACTTCAAAGATACACAAAACAACTACAAGGAAATATAAAACAACTGCAAAGAGACATGAAACAGCTACAAAGAGACACAAAACTACAAAGACACAGAACTAGAAGGAGATATAAAACAAATAAGAGGAAACACAAAACATCTACAAAGAGCCACAAACTCATAAAGACACACAAAACTACAAGGAGAATTAACACAAGTACAAGGCAACATAAAACAAGAGACATATAGACATAGAAACAACTGCAAAGAGACACAAAACTGCAAAGATACACAAAACTGCAAAGAGACACAAAACTGCAAAGATACACAAAACTGCAAAGATACATAAAACTGCAAAGATACATAAAACTACAATGACAAATAAAACAAATAAAAGGAAACACAAAACAACTACACAGACACAAGTAGTCAGACACAACTATAAAGAGACATAAAACAAAGGTTGCGGCGTGGGAAGATTAATGTTGTAAAAATGAAACACAGCGGCCACTCGCAGAAACACAGACACGGCAGAGAAGGCCAGCGAGCCGGCATCCGTTTGCGTGTCTGGTTTCTCGTGCTTTCATAAACTCGTGCGAGCGAGCGAGCCAAGGTGCGTTGCTGCCATGTGTTCTCCCTCCATGCCATACATTAATATCGGGTCGCGTTTGACCCGGGACCAAGAGTTCCTGCGTCTTGTTTACATGTGCTCCCACTGACGGCGGTGAACTCGGTAATTCAATTTCATTCTGCAGCTCAACACATGGGATGAAGACGGCTACTTTACCCACAAATATGTTTCTGTCTCCTCCTTTTGCAGGAGGACACTTTTCAGTTTTAATTTGTTTTCACTTCTCTCACGTCTTCCAATTTGCCGTCTAGAACAAACACCGGCATCGTCGCCTCTGAACACGCTTTGTTGTTTTATGTCCCCCTCCCGTCCCCCTCCCGTCCCCCTCCCATCCCCCTCCCGTCCCCCTCCCGTCCCCCTCCCGTCCTCCTCCCGTCCCCCTCCCGTCCTCCTCACACTTTCGAGCGGCTTTTGATTTAGGATTTATTGTATAAGTGAAAGTCTCCGGAGCAACTTAACATGTCACAGCGCCTCCGTGAACATGAGGCTCCTCCACCAAACACTGTGTGTGACCACACAACCGGGCGGCTCGGTGGGGAACGCTGATCAGATCCAGATGCCTTTTTGCATGAACACAGACGCTCTATCTCATTCACTTCTGCACACACGCTCCCTCACGCATCTGTAACAAGCATCTCTCCAGAGAGAAGCGTTTTTTTTCCCGGGTCGGCTCAGATCCTTTGAAACCCACATGTTATCAAATTGTTTCATCTGTCTTTTTTTTTTTTTGGAATTTCTCTCGTGTAGCATGAGATCCTTGAGCGCTAGATATTGAAACAGCTTGATTTTGGCATTTTTTTGTGTGTGCACACATTGCTGCACTGTAAAACTTTATTATTTTTTCTTTTTTTTGCAAGCGCTTCCTGTGGCCTGTGAAGTGTTTAAGCTCTGCCTGCTGGGAGCTAGTTAGCCATAGATACTAATTAGATGGCAGACAGCATGTTAAAAGCCCTGAGAGCTCTTGTTAAATCACACACACTCGGCTGAACGCTCTGAACTGGAGCGACCGCACTCGAGAAGCCGAGCCAGAGTCTGCCTCGGCGGCCCTTTGCCTCGCCGTCCGTCCGATGGTGAGCATGCGAAAGGCCGACCTCTTCGCTGATGGCAGGGTTCGAAATAGAGTCTTGACTCTGATCTATTTTGGCAGCTGAGGGGGCTCCATTATGATTGGCGAGGAGATTGTTTTCTCTTATATCGTGAGCGGGCTTATTTTTAGTCGAGAGAGTTTCTCATGAAAGAAAATTAGCCGCCAGCCCGCTCAGGTTTCTTTAAATAAATCGAATATATTGAGAGGTGAAGCCAGGGGACGCGGGGGAGGCAGGAATGCACCGTTCATCCTGATTAATCGATGCAAGCATGCAAACAAATAGCATTTTTATTTCCTCTCATCATCACAGACGCGTCTCTGTGCAGCCTTTAGGTGTCCAACAGACGGATTTTTCTCCCAGATGTCCGGCCGGCGCTCATCCTCTCCGGGCTGGACCACATGAGCGTCGCTCTGCAGCGCTCGGTGCAGAGGGAGGTGTTTTCTCAGCTGTCTGTGGCTGCGTGCACTTGCAGCCCCACATGCAGACGACACACGAACACACACGAAACAGCCTCGCACACACACACACACACACACTCGCCCGCTTCCTGCCAAAGTTTCTCGGCGAACACATCAGAGAGCAGAACCAACTCAAAGCTGTTTCATGTCTGAGGGAAACGAATCCCGTCAAGATGGAGGAAGAGCGGAGGAGCAGTTTGATGATTAGACAGATGTAGTGACTGATGCAGAAGATGCAACCATAACAGCTCAGTTCAGTTTTATTTCTATAGCGTTAATATCAATACCGACTGGTTCATGACGCTTTACAGAAGCCGGTCTGAAAACACCAGAGCAAGCATGAAGGCGACGGCGGTAGGAACATTTAGCAGAACCTTAAGCTCATATAGAAGAACCCATCTGTGTAAATACAGAAGAAATTAGAAAAGAAGTTAGAGGATAGGAGCTCAATGTGACATCCCCCAGCAGCCTAGGCCTATAGCAGGGATGGTTCAGTCCAGCTCTAATTATAAGCTTGATCTAAAAGGAAAGTCTTAATCCTGACCTTAAAAATAGAGAAGGCATCTGCCTCCTGAACCCAAACTGAGCTGGTTCCACTGGAGAGGAGCCTGATAGCTGAAAGCTCTACCTCCGTTCTACTTTTTAAAACTCTAGGAACCACAAGTAGACCTGAACGTTGAGATGGAAGTGATCTGTTGGGATGATCTGGTACAATGAGGTCTGTAAGATACGATGGAGCTAGACCTTTAAAGGTTGGAGAATAACCAGAGTCATGAAGACCTGCTGTATCTTCAACCATATGGAGAACAAAGAGTCCTAAATCTACAGAAGATCTAGATCTACAGATGTCCCCAGTAAAACCTAAACTCTCCACCAGCCACTTAGAGCTGAGGATCCACTTGTTTTTGTTTTGTGTTTTCTGGATAGACCGTGAGAACCTTCACAGACATGTCTACAGATCAACAGAAAAGTGTCCGACAAGAACCGGAGCAATATGACGTTAACTGACTTCACTTTTAGTGCGTCAAACTTTTGCACAACACTGGATGTGAAGGTTCTTTAGTTCCCTCAAACTCCCCAGAGATGCTCCTTCCTCGGGGTTTAGTTTTTATTCAGCTCCAATCTGGAGGAGTTACATAATTCCACTCTGAGCAGCCTCAACTGAATGCGATCCTAAAACCAGCTGACTTTCCATAGACCGGGGGTTGGCGGGTGGGGGAGTCTGTTGGTGGTGCTAAGTGTTGACCTGTTTGTGTGAAGCTCCAGTGCAACCATGAAGCCACATTCCAGGGAGCGGCACTGGGTTAATTTTGGACATTTATAAGCAACCTGATTGAGAACGGATGAGGGCCGCCGTATCCCGCCATGCGTGTTGTATTTGTCACAGTGTTATTTCATGCTCCTGACTGGAATGATCTGGAAAAAGACTTTGATGCTGGCGGGCCGTCATGGCTGGGTGGCCGAAGCCACTGTGGCGAAAGTCTGTGTGTAAACACGGTGAATCACAACCACACATTCAACAGTAGAACACATCCTGAAAAGAAATGTGGAAAATGTTCTCTTTGGACGAGATAAGGAATTCCAGGTTGTGACATTTACAGCCTCCGGCCTCCAGTCCAACATCCCTGTAGTCGTCTGCCAGCCCTCACCTTGGGCTCGTAGGTGTGCAGTTGAGCATGTGTGAGAGTGTGTGTGGGATCTAGTGTGAAGCGTATGCAGGAATAGCTGTGGAATTCAGGCCACACTCAGGAATGTGGCTTCAATTAGATCAGTCTGATTGAGTCCACAGTGAGTCAGGAGCATTCGGCCCCAGCCATCCAGCTTCCTATCGCTCTGACCCACGTTTCCTGTGAGTTAAATGTGGCAGCAGATCTGCAGCACGCCGTATCATGATTAAGACTTTTTCCCACCAGAGGGATCCTTCACCTGAACGTCACTGAATCTGGTTCTGGGTCCCAGCAGTAATGTTCCTGCTAGGAAACATCTGAGTGGAGTTTACGGGGGCCTGAACATAGCTGAGTGGTCGACCGCAAACCTTGAGACTGCAAAACTGTTCTGTGGAATTCAAACAAACATTGTTTCATCACTCTGATCAACATTAGGATTAGGAGCTGGGGTTTCTTAACTCCGATGTTTGTGTAGCCGACGTAGGACATGCCTCAAAACTTTTGTTTTTATGTTTGAACCCAAACACTGTTACAGTCTGACGAGTGTTGCTGCTTCAACATGACTACTGTCTGTAACATCCGGTGTCGGCGTGTTATGTCTCCAAAAAAAACAAAACAAAGCTTAAACAACTGGACTCGTGAGGTTTTGTGAAGACATTTCATCCAAGTCTTCATTTCTAAAAAACACTGGTGGAGAGTCGGGCTTTAAACAGGAACATCTGTGGGTGTCGACCGTCAGAAACTCACATGACTACAGTCTGTTAACGACCAGATACTCACCTGTAGTTGGAGGGAAATGTTTAGATCCTGTTTTCCTTCTAACGACCCATTATGAGAAATGAACGAGCTGCTTGGATGAAACGTCTTCAAACCAGATGTTCCAGATGTTCCTAAAGGACCTGAACTCTCCACCTTTCCTTTAGAGCTGAAGACCTGGAGGAAACGACTTAAAGGAACCCAACAAGTCCAGTTTCAGCTTGTTTTTTTGGATAAACTATGACCTGGACGATTGAGACGCCTTATGGACGTGTCCTGTTTCATCTACATGTGTCCTTGATACCGTTCTGATCTTAGCGTGTGTTTTGTTGGCGACAAAAGAGAAGGAATGAAGCTAAAATATTTCTAGCTGCAGTATAGGTCATAAGCTCCACCCACTTTATTTTAGTGGGCGGGACTTGGGCCAAACTAAAACACCAAAATACACGTCATTTAAAATTTTTACAATGTTTTTCTGTCATTTTAGGTTGTTAATATAATATTGACGAATGTGCAAGTGTCATTTTTTTGGATAAGTCTAGTTTTATTTAATTATTTGACGCTATAGAAACAGGATGTGACATAATGGTGACTAACAGTTGCCATGCCAACCATGTAAAACAATCCCATTGGACCGTGAGAATTGTAAAAAACATTTAAAAACAAGTACAGCATATAATATAATATAAATCATGTCCCTGTAGCAGGTGGAGGTAGAGCAGAGCGTAGCATTAATTAAACTAAAACATGAGTGAGTCTGGAGGAAGAGTGGGCGGGGCATCAGTATCACGGCTCCACGTGGCTCCGCCCTCAGACCGTACTGATCAGACTCTGGATCCAAACAAAGATGGCGCCGCCCATATCCCCGGGAAACTAGAGTCAGTTTGACCAATGAGAGGAAGAGGAGACGTGGTGTCCATGTTTATATACAGACTATGCATCACTGAGGCTTCATTCATCTTAACTTAGAGGCTAAGATGTGCTATTGTTGTTAGCCATCTGGTTGATTTTAGCTAAATGTTCGATCAATGACACATTAAGGAATGCAAACATCAAATCAATCACTGCACCGTGCACAGAGATCATTAGCCCTGGGAAAATAGAGTCAGTTTGACCAATGAGAGGAAGAGGAGACGTGTTGTCCATATTTATGGACATGCATGAATAATAACTCCAATATGAGTATTGCTCTTAAAAACCAAATGCACTTGAGAAAAGACCAAAGAAATGATGACGTGAAAGAGTCTGTGGGTGCAGCAGTCTCTGCATTAAATCATCATGTTCGAGCTAATGCTAGGTCGGTAGTCAGGCAAACCAATCAGTGTGATTCACTGAACAAAATAAAGGCGTGAAAAGCTCTTATTAGAGAGGACAGACGTCAGAAAACACTGCTGCTACAGAGACGTCGTTGCTCCATCAGGACACCTGAACCCTGCTGCTATGAGTCAGTCAGTGGAGCAACACTGTTGAGACGGATCCATCTCTCGTGCGAAACAAAACACCAGGACAAGAAAACACCCTCCCTGAAGTCGGGAAACAGAGATGGCTTCAGCTCCAGAGCGTGTCGACTAGCGGACAGGCCTGTGGTCGAGGTGCTCTGTTTCACCGCCATCATTCCTCTAATACTGTTTCCTATGACGACAACCGAAACCTCAAAAAATGATATAAACCATTTGCTTCTCACCAAAGCAGCGGCGCTGAGGCACGGAGGAGGAGTGTTATGAAAGGAGAATGACCTCATGCCTCACACGACAATATTTACCAATTTGCATTATCGATACCGCTGGCAACGGATGACAGGAGCAGAGGGGCGGAGGAGGCGGAGGAGGCGGAGGAGGCGGAGGAGGCGGCGGGGGAGGCGGAGGAGGTGGAGGCGGAGGCGGCGGCGGAGGAGGGGGGTTTGTTGTCCAGAAATTACACTCCATTTACATTTCCTCCATCCAAACATCAACACCGTGTGACGGGCCAGAGACATGAGCGGCCTCCGATGGCAGCGGCCCCAGAGTGGATCCAGAGACCTCTGCGTGACCGGCGCTCGGGGCCCCGTCTGCATGCGAAGGCCTCCGTCTCTCACCTCAGACATAATCCCACACAGCTGAGTCCAGTCACCGGGAGACCTCCGATAACGCCGCTGCACCGAGCTAAAAATAATATTCCAGAGGATTAGATCTGGGCCCGATGAAACTTTTGGGCGCGTCTTCAGCCGTCCAACTCGACGTGACCTCCCTCGCCTTGTTTTCCATCGTCCGATCTCACTTGATCGGAATAATTTCGGCACTTTTTCCTGTTTCCTGTTTGGGATTTCTGGCCTGTCTCGCGTTGACCGCTACAATTACTCAAAGAGGGCTGCTGGGAATGTGTTGGAAAAGCTCGGGGAGGGGTTCGGCCGACGGCAGTGACAGAGGTGTGGGTGAACGGGTGGTGATCCTTTTGTTGCCTGGGACGAATACAACAAACAAACCCATGAAAAAAAAAAAGATGTTGACACTCGCAGACTCAAATCTCTTCTTCTTCTGTGACAAAAGGTGCTAAACCCTGGAGTTTGCCGTTAGGAGGAATATTTGGAAAGTGGACGTGGAAAATGGGCCTTTTCTTTTTATTTAATTTTTTTCCGTCCAGCTATCACACCTGATTTATTTGAGATATTCCTGGAAGGTCCCGCCACTGCTGCTGTCTCTGCTGCCGGACTTCGGGTTTTTGCCAGACGCCCTTAATCACACACCGCGCAAAAACACTCCTGAGTGGTCTATTTCCAGATATTAACACGACCGCGAGAGGAAACAGTTATGATTAAAAATAATAATAAAATTTAGGGGCCAAATTAGATGCAGCTGGAATGTCGGCGGTGGAGTCGACGGCTGGCTGCGGGCAGGCGCTGTGGTCGGGGGAGGGAGGGCCGGGCCGGTTTATAGTATGCAACCATTATTCTGATGTACAGTACTGAGGAATCTAAGCCCAAGGATGTTACGTCTTGAGATGTTTGTCTGCGTTGTTTTTCTGGCCTTCGGGCAGCGGACCACTCCAAGTTTTCTGCATCAACGTCCAAAGACAGCTGCGGACTCGGCAGACTCCTGAGCGTTTCGGTACGCGGACGCGTTTCACACACTATAAAACACGGTGGCGGCCTGCTCTCTTCAAAGTATTTGGCTGCACGGCGTGAAAATGTCAGAGAGCGAAGAACAAGGCCGATAATGTGGAAGACAGAACTTTTTAACTTTCCATGAGCGGCCTCATATTTTAGACTTCCTCCGTTTGACTTAGCTCTAAAGGCACATTAAAGGCTGAACCATGAATCTGTCTTTGTGTCAAACGTTCACTCCCCTTTTCAACCTACTTCTTGGGCTGCTAGATCTTCTACAAGTTCTCCAGCTGGTTTCTGGTTTGGTCAGAAAAGTTGATCAGTGTTTTAATGAAACCAGAAAAAGGATTTTGATCAGGAGTAGGAGTGTTTTCTCCAAAGTCTCTGCCCCCGAAGACATCTTAAGTTGACCTGAAGTTGAGCCATGAAACTCTCACTCTCCTTTTTTAAGTCTGGTTTGGGCTCCACCATTTACCTGGGCTGCTGTATCTTCTCGAGGGTTGTTTTGTCGAAATCTTGTTGAAAAAAAGGATTTTGGTTGGGATCAAGCAGCATCAGGCTGATGCAGTTCCACAAATATCCACCAGAGTCCGTCTCTAAAAGCTGAGTCAGTCCTCGTAGACCTCCCTGTTAAAACGTTTACAGAGGAAATGATCTAGATGTAACGCTGAAACGCATCCATATCCAACACAATGCTCTGTTTTTCTGTGTTTTGTTTCAGATGTTGCATTTCTGGATGTTGTCTACAACGTCTGTGTCTCCTTTTAACTCTGGTTTGGGCTCCACCAGCTTCTTGAGCTGCTAGATCTTCTATAAGTTCTCTAGCTGGACACCAGTTTGGTCGGAAAAGTTGATCAATGTTTTAATGAAACTTTGTTGGAAGGCAGATGTCCAGCTGGTGCAGTTCCACAAATGTCCACTAGAGTCTTTCTATAGAACCTCGTAGACGTCCATGTTAAAATATCCAAGATACAGCAGAAATAAACTGTAACGTTGATATGCATCCATATCCAGCCCAGTGCTACGTTTTTCTTGCATTTCTGGATTTGGAGCATGATTTTTACGAAGTCTCTGCCTCAGAGGACAACTTAAGTTGGCCTGAAGATGAGCCATGAATCTGTCTTGTTGTTTCTTGGTGTTTGCAACGTTCACTCTTCTTCTTTAAATTCTGGTTTGGGCTCCATCAGCTACTTGGGCTAGATCTTTTCCAACAAGCTAGAAGTTTCCCAGCTAGTTACAACTTAGGTCAGAAAAAAAGGAGTTTGATTGACATCACATCATGAAGACCTTTGAACGGCTGCTGCTCCATCTCCTCAGACCCCAGGTCCACCACGCACAGGATCCACTGCAGTTTGGATACCAGGAGAAGGTGGGCGTGGAGGATGCCATCCTCTATCTGTTACACAGGGCTTATTCTCATCTGGACAAGGAGAGCGGTGCTGTGAGAATCATGTTTTTTGATTTCTCCAGCGCCTTCAACACCATCCAGCCCTTCCTCCTGAGAGACAAGCTGACAGAGATGAGGGTGGACTCACACCTGGTGAGATGGATTACAGACTACCTCACAGAGAGACCACAGTACGTCAGACTGAAGGACTGCACGTCAGACACTGTGGTCAGCAGCACCGGAGCACCACAGGGGACCGTGCTCTCTCCTGTCCTCTTCACCTTGTACACATCTGACTTCCAGTACAACTCTGAGCTCTGCCACATGCAGAAGTACTCAGATGACACTGCGATAGTCGGCTGTATCAGGGATGGACGGGAGGAGGAGTACAGGAGCCTGGTCGAGGACTTCATGGGGTGGTGCAGGTCCAACCATCTGCAGCTGAACACCTCCAAGACCAAGGAGATGGTGGTGGACTTCAGACGGAAGAAATCACATCTCCAACCTGTGTCCATCAGCGGGGTGGATGTGGAGGTCGTTCGGACTTACAGGTATCTGGGGCTGCAGCTGGACGACAGGCTGGACTGGACTTCTTGCATGGACGCACTCCACAGGAAAGGACAGAGTCGTCTGTACTTCCTGAGAAGGCTGGGGTCCTTCAACATCTGCAAAAAACTGCTGCAGATGTTTTACCAGTCTGTGGTGGCCAGCGTCCTCTTCTATGCTGTGGTTTGCTGGGGAGGAAGCAGCAAGAAGAGGGACTTAGCTCGACTGGACAGACTGGTGAGGAGGGCTGGCTCAGTGGTGGGCACAGAGCTGGACTCTCTGGTGACAGTGGCAGAGAGAAGGACCCTGGACAAACTGCTGTCCATACTGGACAACGCCCACCACCCTCTGCACAACACCTTCATCAGGCAGAGGAGTGTGTTCAGTGGCAGGCTGCTGTCTCAGTCCTGCTCAACCAACAGACTTAAAAACTCTTTCGTCCCCCTGGCCATCAGACTGTACAACAGCTCTCAGTGATGGCAGGAGGCACAATAGACTGGTCACTTTATAATTCCTAACGGGTCACTTTATATTTTTAACTTTATAAGTTTCAACAGGTCACTTTATATCTTTAACTTTATAATTTTTAACAGGTCACTGTATATTCTTAACATAACTGTACAAAACATTTTATTATAGCTGTATAAAACATTTTATTTCTAGTCACTTTTTCTATTTTTATATAGTTCTTGTCTTGTATGTTTCAATGTATGTCACTGCTACTGGATGCTTGAATTTCCCCCGGGATTAATAAAGTATCTATCTATCTATCTATCTATCTATCTATCAATGAGGCAATCTCTGTCTGCTGCAATTCCACTAATGTCCACTAGACGCAACAAGATTTACAGAAGAAATAAACACGTTTACAGCTGGGTACAAAAATTCGTTTTGGTCTCTGTATGTAGCTAGTTTCTCTTAGCCTAGCATAGTCAAACTTATATAATTATATAAATGATATTAAGGCTTAAAGTTTTAATAGTTAAGGGCATGGCTGCTTTAAGGTTGCTGTGGAGTTCAACTCTAGGGAATGTCTGAAATGAGTTTTATTTTTTTTCCCCACTGTTGTTGCCAAGTGATGCTAAAGCTAAGCTAGCAATCTTAGAGAAAAGAAAGGTTTTTCATTTGTTAGGTTGATCTCAGTGATCTTAAACGTCCTGTTGAAGTCTTCATTCAGGATCAGAACCCGGTTATTAGACCTCTACGTATATGGTGACGTCTCCAACTGCAGCCAGAACTCAATGTAAAGACGTTGCACAAGGACATTCACCATGATAGGTCAATGGTACAGGCAATGCAACTTCTGCAGAAAACAAAGATATTTCAAATCTGCACTTGGATCCAGATGTGTCCACTGAATGAAACCTGAATGAAGGTCGTCCTCAGAGAGCAAAGTGTCAGGTCATTGACCCAGACGTCTATTTAAAGATGTTTTATGAAGACCTGAGCGCTGTGTCATCCGTCCTAATCCACCTCAGGAGTTCTCAATCTTCTCTGTCACACCAGCGGACATTAGAGGGAGGAAACGTCGCTTTGATGACAGTCCAGACCCGACACAAGACTTTTATCTTCTCCCTTACCAACAGTGTATTTTAGTAACCAAACACACACTGGACGGTGCAGTTTCTCAATTTTCCTGTCATGCACGACTTCGTCGAGAGGAAGCAGTGGTGTCGGTTTGGGCCGGGATGTGAAAAAGGTGTCGAGCAGATTGTTGGGCTGGAACCAGGAAGTCACGGGTCAGGACCGACACATGACCCCACTGTAAAACAAACATTTGTCGTTTTTACTCGACGGCTGCTGCTTTGTATTTGACGTTTGTGTACATTTTTAGCATCTCACCCACAGAAATAAACTGAGGTCAGACAGTTTCTGAACTTTCACTGAAAATATCGGATGCTACAAGACTAAACATTTGTTCGTGTTGTCTCGGCCGCAGGAATTTGCATTTTCCTGAGGAAGCGAATTTAAAATGAACCATAATTATTTTGTTTTAATCAGCATTCTTGCAGACAGAGCTCAGCAGCTCAAACTGTACAGCAGGTTGAAGAAGTAGAAGCTGCAGTTCCTCTAACGGCCACCGGAGGCAGCTTCATTTCATCTGAATTATTATTTGGTTAGCATGGCTTATTCCTGAGTACTAAAAGTTGACATTTTGCCTTTTTTATATCCATTTTCTGCACATATTTATTATTATTACATAGTTTATATTCATTAGTATCTATTAGTAGAGATTGGTGACCAAAATGGCGGCGGCCAAAGACGCCACACTGAGCTTCAAAACTGTTTTGCAATCTTTTCCATTCTTCTCCTTCTAATTATGGTTTTGGCATCAAAGTTCATTCTATAAAATGTCTGAAATTAGTTTTATTTTAGTAGATCATTGGTAAGACTGTTATGGCAAGTGATGCTAAAGCTAAGCTAACGGCTTTGTAGGAAATAAAAGTCTTAATTTTCTTAAACATCCTGTTGAAGTCTTAGCTCTCGCTGCAGCATGTCGTCTCACTTCATTTAAATTTTTTTTTTTTCTATATTCATTAGAAGACAGAGACGGAGGACAGTTAGGTGGATTCAGAGCTAGCCAAGATGGCGACGACCAGAGACGCTACACTGAGCTTCAAAACCTGACTCTCTGGATGGCAGCTTTCTCTGCTTCTCTAAATATATCGACTTTCTCCAAATGTCCTGACCCCAGACGTACTGGATCCTATTTTCTATTTTAAAAACTAGTTTTAGATAAAACTGTAATTTAGACTGTCAACACAGAGAAGGAACGTGCTCCCTTGCAGTTAGCGTTACGTCGCTGGTGTCAAACGTCAAATGTATAATTAACAGCACACGTTATTGTTAGAGGCGGGAGGAGCTGGTTCGCTCTCGGGTGGTAACCTTTCTTTAGTTTTCCTTCAGCACTCGCCAAGGAAGGAAGCAGCTCCATGCTATCAGATGGTTCGTTTTACCCTTCTCTGTGTGTAGGAAATAAAAAGAAAGTGTGGGCATTGATTCCCAGGCATCTGATTGGTGCAGCTCAGCGCTGTTCCCTGGGAAGCCGCGAGTGGTCCATTGTCTTTATAGATGAGTCGGTTCCTGAACAACATGACCTCATTCCCTCGCCGGGGAGAGGTCCGAGCAGAAAGGCAGGGTGTTGAAAGCACACCTTACCAGCTGGATGTGTAATAACATAAGCCATCGTAAATAACAGAGTCAAACACATTCTTCAGTGGTTTGTGTTGTTCAGTTTCCTCTCGCCGCCTCAGGAGAGACCAGAGGCTGATGATGGCTGGAGGACACACAGAGCGGTCTGCTGCAGCTTTTAAAGCTTTTTAATCGATCGTCCGTTAAAGATGAAGCCGATGAGGAGCCGACATGAGCTGAAAGCGAGGTGAGTGCCGTGTGTTCAGTACAGAGCATTATCGCCTTTGCCCCCGGGGACTGGGTCATTGACCTGCTGTGCCATCTCCCAGGGGTTGAACCTGTTCAGGGAATCCGTGACGTCCCAGGAGGAAGCAGCATGTGCCGCAGAGGACACGTGTCGGCGGCACGGTGCAGACACTGTTCAGACTTTCAGACCGTCGGCGGCGCGTGGCTGCAGTCTGAACTGAATGCAGACACATTAACGTACTTAGAGAGAAAAGAAAATTACCTCTGCATCAACTGGATGGTCTTCTTACCAATCAGAGACATTTAGTTGGAAGCGAATGCAGCTCTACAGCACTTAGATGACGCATATGACTGCTGTCATGCCATCACCGCCCCCAAACGATTTGATTGGCCCAGTAGATGTTTGCAGGATCATATTTGCAGGTGGCGTAGTTGGTCTAGCTTTCAAGCTGCAGCTCTCTACGTCCAGAGAAAAAGTTGTGTCTTAGTTTCTTAGTTTCTTTCACATGAATCATTTTTGTTTTCAGTTTATTTGAATGTATTCAGACAAATTAGCCACCTGAGACGTTCTGCTAACTCCTGTGGGGATTTTTCCCCAAGACAAGTTTCCATACCTGCCTAATTATCTCTGCACACCAGCAGCAGGTATTCATTTAGTCCATCACATGTTCTCTTTGATCCGAAACCATTCAGAAACTCTCATTAACTACTGAACTCTAAGGCCCCGTTCAGACCTTGTATTAACATCCATCCTGGGTGATCTGGTCTCTAGAGTCCAGGTTAAACAGGTCCAGGTGTGAACATTGATCTGGTCTCTAGAGTCCAGGTTAAACAGGTCCAGGTGTGAACTCTGATCCGGTCTCTAGAGTCCAGGTTAAACAGGTCCAAGTGTGAACTCTGATCTGGTCTCTAGAGTCCAGGTTAAACAGGTCCAGGTGTGAACTCTGATCTGGTCTCTAGAGTCCAGGTTAAACAGGTCCAGGTGTGAACTCTGATCTGGTCTCTAGAGTCCAGGTTAAACAGGTCCAGGTGTGAACACTGATCTGGTCTCTAGAGTCCAGGTTAAACAGGTCCAGGTGTGAACACTGATCTGGTTTCTAGAGTCCAGGTTAAACAGGTCCAGGTGTGAACAATGATCTGGTTTCTAGAGTCCAGGTTAAACAGGTCCAGGTGTGAACAATGATCTGGTTTCTAGAGTCCAGGTTAAACAGGTCCAGGTGTGAACCCTGATCTGGTGTCAGTCCACATGTGGAGGTGGTCTGGGACACATGTGCCCTCCTTCCTTTGGTAGTGTGAACACACAATGAGTCCTGGGTCACATTAAAGACCAGCTACTCACCAGGGCTGATCTGAGGAAGAGGAGGAGAACTCATTCATTCAGAATCAGATCAGATCTACAGATCTGGCTGGGGACGCATGTGGAGACACATTTAGATTAAGACCAGGTGGAGACACAGGGACTTAGAGATGGACAGGTGAGACCAGATCAACCAGGATGGATGTTAATGGAACCTGAACCTTAGAGACGTTGTGACATAAATGTTTTTGATTACATTTGTAGTTTTATTTTACTGTGCTTTGTTTTTGGGTTTAAATTAAAAGTTGTGATGATTAAATGCTTTTAAATTTTAAAATGAATAATGTTCATATCCGTCAGTCCTGTGGCTTTAGGCTGATTTAGCTCGTCTCACTGAAGGTGCTGTTTTTAATAAGTTGAAGTGAAAGCGTTGCCTTCAGTGGAGCGGCTCCGTATCAGAAACATGATTCACGCTGTCCGTGTTTAATCATCGACACACAGCCGGGGCTCTGTGGAAAACGCTGCCCTTGTTTTCCAGACTGAAATAGGAAATCAACTGGTGACCTTCTGACGGTGGAGGTAAAGAAAATAAAAGAGGATGAGGAGAGGAATAACGCAAATAAACACAGCGACAACTGTAGTAACAGTGACATGTGATCCCACCAGTTACAAAATCAGTGGAGGGACGCTCCCTCGCTCATGATTTATGGTGAATGAGGCCGACGGATGGAAGAAGCTCTGGGATCGTTCTTTTTTTTTAAGTTAAATAAAACACTTTATCATCGTAAAAGCAAAAACAAAGAGGACAGGAGCTGAGAGACTGTGTTTAATGATCAGGTGGTCTATGTGCAGTGCTGTTAAAAGTCCTACAGAGAGCCCAATCAAACACGTGCAGCTGAAATATTATACTTGTGCATGTATTTATTGAAGAAAACTCATCATGTGTTCATATCATGTCTCTGTGACTCATGATACTGGACTTGTAGATTTTCAGAGAAGACGTTTCATCCGAGTAGCTTCTTCAGTTCTAGGGGACTGATGGGAAGTCTGAGGTTTAATTTTTTTGGACATTCATGTCATGTCCTCCATGTGTCCAGTCTCTGCTGTGTCCTGCTTGTAGCTAAATGTTTGTGTTAACTGCTCATCAGTGGTCTACAGCAGCTTGGAGGAATTTTACACTGCAAAAAAAATAAATCTTACAAGTATATTTGTCTCATCTCTAGTCAAAATATCTCATCACACTTAATATAAGACACAATTACCTGAAGACCATTTCAGCAAGACATGGGGACTTGTTTTAAGACAATACATCTGAATACAGAGACATTTTCACTGGTTCCATTGGCAGATTTTTTTGCCTATTTTCCAGCAAAAATTCCTTGAAAACAGGCAAATGGAAAATGAAAATGGCTCCGTATTCAGATGTATTGAGATATTTTGACTAGAAATGAGACAAATATACTTGGTAAGATTTAGTTTTTTAGCTCATTCCTCAGAACAGAACCACTTCAGTTCTGAGATGTTGGTGGGTTTCCTCACATCGACTTCTTGCTCCAGGTCCTTCCACAACATCTCTATTGGATTAAGGTCAGGATCATACACTTCAGACTGAGACAAATCTGGGATTTTCTAAACTAAACGAGGATCTAAACCACGCCTGGATCTCATTATTATCGATTGGAAGCACTTCTGAACAGATGGACTCTAATTTGGCTTTGACATTAACTTGTAATCCTCAAGGTGCACCTCGCTGATATGTAATATCAGCTCATTTCCCTGAGGTGTAAAATGTTTTCGTTTCACTTCTTTGATTGGGTTCTCTTTGTCTACTTTCAGGACTTCTGAGGGGCGGGAGCACTTTCACACAATGACTAAAGGTCTGACATTATATCATCACACTATTATTACTCATACATTCATGAGTAAGCAGCGTGTTGATGCTAACTCCTGGACGAGGCTCCGACGAAGCAGCCAGACGACACATTAGATGTATTTAATATATATTAGACGTAATCAGGCTCTAATGAGACTTGATGACTTTAACTCCCGGTAGCTGTGACATGTTGTTTGTGCTTGTGACTAAGAAGCTTCAGCTGATGTCTGCGATGCCCTCCGTGTGGAGCCAGATGTACTTTTGAACCGTTGCCTCAGTTTTTGAACGTTCAGTACCATTGTTTGAGTCAGAGCGTTTTCATTATGAAACTGTGTTAAATTCTTCACCGCAACGGCAGGAATGTGCCTCGACTGTGATCTGATTTAAGCTGATTTATTGGGAGTGAGCAGTGACTCAGAGTTTCCTTCATGTGAGAGAGATCTACAGAGCTTCCTATGCTGAAGGGTGGTCTTGTGTGTGTTGTGCAAATCTGTGTGATTGGTGAGACGGCTCCGTGGCGTCCGCCCAGATATCTCTGGACTCGTTCTCTTGTTTCAACACAATTATTATGATGTAAAAGCTGCTCAGCGGGAACGAGGCCAAACGTCAACGTCCTGAGGAGCCCAGGTAACGTTTCCCACCGCTGACCCGGTCACATGCACGGGTCTGTTCCAGGACAACGTTCTGCGGCGACACCGGATCAAACGGGCGCCTATGCAGCTCGTAAATAATCAACGTCCATCGGGACAACACAGGCCAGAAGGATGTGACCGCCGGGACTCGGAGCTCAGCTGTGAAGGGTTGCAACCTCCTCAGTCAGGGGGGCGGTGGACGGGGAAGGAGGTTAACGCCGGGGGCCCGGTGCGTTTCTCCGGCCCCCCTCTCTTCAGGGGCTGTTGTCGAGCCTTGGGGGAAGGCAACTGTATCAACACGATCTGGGGCTCCGTGTGGTCTGGTTCACCCAGACCCCTCCGAACAGTCACCAGGGCCGACCGCGCACATCCAGCAAACACGGGGACAAACAGCAGAAGTGGAATAACCAGCGCCGTGGGGGGGCCGCAGCTTTTTGGGGCTGAGGATAGAGTTAGCCAGGGGTTAGGTGGAGTCACTGCCAAGATGGCGGTGGCCGGAGACATGTAAATGTGACATCGCAATCCATAGTATAAAGATGGATGACAGAACTGCTCCTCTAAAGTGAAGCTGAAGCATGTAGAGCTCCCCCTGGTGTCTGGCTGCAGTATAGGTCATAAGCTCCACCCCCTCCATGTTAGTGGGCGGGGCTAAAATACACAAGTCAAGTACTTTTTCTTCATTTAGTTAATATTATGTTGATGAATGTTCAATTGTCAGTTTTTTTGTTTTATTTATTTGACGCTATAGAAACAGGATGTGACATAGTGGCATGACAGTTGCCATGCCAACGATCTTGTTGGACCAGAGTTGTAAAAAATTTAAAATAAATCCAGTGTCTAATCATCATGTCAGGTGGAGGTAGAGCCGAGCGTAGTATTAATTAAACTAAAACATGAGTGAGTCTGGAGGAAGAGTGGGCGGGGCTTCAGTATCACGGCTCCACGTGGCTCCGCCCCTCAGACCGTACTGATCAGACTCTGGCTCCAAACAAAGATGGCGCCGCCCGTATCCGCGGGAACATAGAGTCAGTTTGACCAATGAGAGGACGAGGAGACGTGGTGTCCATGTTTATATACAGACTATGCGTCACTGAGGCTTCATTCATCTTAACTTAGAGGCTAAGATGTGCTATTGTTGTTAGCCATCTGTTTGATTTTAGCTAAATGTTCGATCAATGACACATTAAGGAATGCAAACATCAAATCATTCACTGCACCGTGCACAGAGATCATTAGCAGCACACGGACCGATGAGACACACATGAAATCTGACGTTGAGCAGGTTGTTCTGATTTCTAAGCAGCTGGTGTCCGTGGAAGTGTTGGGTGGCGTTCAGGAACAACACGCAACATCTCCCTCAGGCGTGGCTACCTCGTTTTCTGAGCGTGCTCCTTTGTTACAGTCCCATTCAGATGTCTGAAGTCTAGTTTACACAACAGCAGCAGGAGGTGGTGTTTCTATTGTACGCCGCTGTGGGCAGCACGCCGGCGACAGACATGTCGTGTCGGTCTCTGCCGGTAAACAGAGTCACACTGACTTGACAGGCGGCTCGTGTGTTATGGCAACACGCACACAAACGTGCAGCGTTGGTCACCTTGCAGGGAGCGTGTATTTTGGAAACCTCGTGGTGTTGTTTGAATCTGTGTCGAGGCCAAACTGAGCCGTCTGAAGTGTCTGCCCTCATGGAAGTTTGTGTCACGTTCTGATGAATGCTCAGGGATTTTATTCTGAAAGGTCAGTTTGACTCAGCACGTGCTGCATCGCGTTGACCTTAAATATTATGAGTTAGATTAATCTGCCTACTAGTTTCTGAATAGTGAATTATTCCTTTGATTAACCTATAAATAATAAACAGTACTTCCTCTAATAAACGTTAAAACTTTAAACTCAGCTGTAATAATGACATAATATCTATATGAATGATAGAGTCAGTCAGTGGAATCAGGACATTTATTTTTGTTCTTTTCTTTACCTGCCATTAATGAGCATCCATATTCTTAGGTCTGTAATGAAGTCATCTGTCTTATCCCGTCCATTTATACTCATAAAGACCACAGCCAGCCAGTGGGCTAGAACCCACAACCTTCATGCTGTGATGCTAGCCACTGCTAAAGGTTGTTGACACCTACCTGGTTTAGCTTTAAAGTCTATATGTGCAGAAACAAACTGGAAAGTGGTGGGAGCTCTGCCTCCTATCGCCCCCTAGTGGCACCGACATTTCTTCCAGGTGCATTTCATTCAGATATTTTTACGTGGTGTCCATGTTTATATACAGACTATGGACGTTCATTCATCTGGACATAGGGGTTAAGATCTTCTGGAGAGCAGCGCTAACTATTCTTCGTTCACAGACGTGGTGGGAGCTCTGCCGCCTATCGCCCCCTCACGGCGCCGACATTGTTTCCAGGTGCATTAGAATCAGACATCACAGTCTGTTGCTCATCTCTTTGTTGGTTTTATCTGAGCTTAACTCTGTGCCAACATCTGTAATCCGGCCTGTTAAACACAGGATTTAGCTTCTTAGTCCAACATGATGTTGACGTGTCATTGCAGACTCAACATTTAATCAGGTCACATTTTACCTGCTGAACTTTTCCCCTCAGGTCTCAGGTTATATCATTTCTGCAGAAGCCTGAGAGAGTCTCTGCAGCTCTCTCTCTTGCTCTCTCGCTCGGTCTCGGCTGGGCCTGGTATGAGTTTGCCGCTGCGTGCTATCGACTTCCCCCCGCTCAGACCTCGGGTCACGAACCAGCAGCCCTGATCCCGTCCAGCCGCGGGGATCTGTCATCGGCAGCGGCTCCGACGTCTGAGAACATCTCGCTTCAGGTTCGTGGCCCTGGAGGCCTGACGTGACCTCAGGATGTACAGCAGGCCTTGGCAGCGCCGGCGGTTCCCGTGCAACCGTTTGCTAATGACCTGCACAGCTGTGAGATCAGGAGGAAACGTGTTGAATAACGTAACATCGCAGGCCAAGCTTTCTCTCTCCCTCAGACCCAAAACATTTCTAAGTATTTTATTTTTTATGATCTCATTGAGTCCGTTTGTTCCTTCAGAGCTCTGCTTCGTGTAATAGATCATATTCTGTGCTTACTTTACGACTTCCCATCGCCCGCCGCGGACATGACAAAAACCTGGCAGACGCTCACAGACATAACATTTACATGGACGGTAATATTTCCAGTATTAACTTGATTAAGGCAACACCCACAATAAGAAACTCATGCAAACAGCATTTTCTGATTACTGCTTATAACTGAATTAAGACTTGGAGTAGTTCAACGTTCACATCAATGACGGGAGGTTTAGAAACACAAACAGTTTAAGTCTTTAATGGCGTTCTGGATCACATACAGGGAGCCACCTGCTGCCAGATGTGTCAGTTCCTGCACCTTTTGATCGTGTTCTGCAGGATATAAATACGGTTCTCCCTTTATCTACTTCACATCGCATGTAGACGCCGCTTTCTTTCCGCCCATTGGGTAACTTCTTCTTGCAGCTTCGCGTCATGGAGGAGATTGTGAGCGGTTTCAGGACAGGAAACCGAGCTGTCAAACCTGCTGTCAGTCTGCAGCGCTCTCATGTAACAGGTCAAACCAGTGCTGGTGCAAAAAATAGACGCGGTGGTGAACCACAGTGGGCAAATTACGAAAAGTTTGGGGGTGAGAGTTGGAACATTTTAATGAAGCGTGGAGGCGGCTAGAAAGCAGCTCTTCAGCGACAGCGTTATCTCTACGTTGTGTCTTTGCTCTCAAACATGTTTCATTCCTTCAGTTTATTTCATTAATACATACATGTGTATATATATTATTTTTTTTTTTGCAGTGCATCCAGTCTGCAAAATCTATCAGGTTTCATGACTTCTGGAGCTCAAACCAGGCAGAATAGAGATCTCCTTACTGGACGTCCTGCACCGACAGAATTAGTCCTCTGAGCGGCGTTAGTCGACAGACGTGAAAAGCATACGTGTGTTTCTGATTATGTTGATCAAAATAACAGAAAAGCATCAAAGTAGACGATCAAACCAGTGGAAGCTAAAGGCGTCTGTCCGTCTTATTTTATATGATTTATACGCATCATGTGTCTGTTTTAATACAAATGTGTTTTTAAGAGGAGATTTAAAAGAGGTCATTGGCTCAGCTGAACTGATTTCCTCTGCTAGATTTCACACTGCTTTAATATCTGCTGCATCAGCACCACAAGTGTTTGTCTACTTCTCTTGATCATCAATGCGCTAACATTGCTACCTCAGACGTAAAAACCTTTTACGTTGCATTATCTGTTCAGGGGTCTTGGTGCACCTCAATTTGCATCTCAAATAAAATGCAGATTATTACATCGGTCACATTTTCTCAAAATTTATCTGGTCATCTTTAAGGGATGTGCACACGTACCTAAACGATCTTTTCCCCCGTCCGTTTTCCCTGCCATCGTTTCAAGAATCGTTTCAACACAACTCAAAACGCTGCTTCATCTTCCAGGCCTATAGGTGGCGCTGTTTCAGTTTCAGAAAGTCACCCGAAACGGAGAGGAAGAGGTGGAGCATAAAGCTTCAGCACTGTTTACAAATCGTGTGGCGATGACATCATCTAAACGCACTTTACCCGTTTTCCACGTCCACATGAAAACTCTAGAGCTGTGTTTTTGAATATTTCCACCCTGGGACCAGGTTTCAGAAAAGTGTGTTTTACAGGATTCATGTGGACGATCGGACAAAACATCTGCGTTTACACCAAAAAGCGTCTCCGTGTGGACGGGGCCTAAAAAAAAAAAAATCACTGCAAATTATTTGGTTCTTACCAAGATAAAAAGAAAAAAACTTGTTAGATAATTTATCTTGTTTTAAGAGTTAATTTCTTATTTCTTATTTTAAGTGTTCAACTTTACACTATAATCAAATTTAACAATCTTAATTCAAGAAATCTTGTCAAGTGAAATGATCTTTCTGCATGGACAGATCATTTCACCTGTTTTGATTCCTGTTCCCTCAGATTTAGTGTTTTTGTCTTCTTTTCAGACGTCTCTTTTTCACAGTGATGTTCTTGGTTCTGAAGCCAACACAACAAAAGAGTTTTTTATTCTAAAAAAACAAAGATCCGTTGATTTCTTAAGCGTTTTCTTTAACTGAAGAACGTTTGCATTGTTCACTCGTACACGTAGGTAAAACGTTAATGTTCACGGTTCAGAAACCAACACAACAAAACACATCAGGTTAAGTTAGGGTTAGTCCAGTGTTGTGACTTTTTAAAGTGATCCAGAGGTTTTATTATGAAATCCAGATGGAGTCTTTTTACATCAGTGCCACAGCTTCACACTGGTCTCTGCTACGTTTTGTTCATTACGACGTTTTCCAAGCTAGCATAGACCTGCTAACACCAGATCCTCCTTTTTCCTGGTTCTGGATATATTTTGTACAAATTTATTGTTTTGTGTCTTTAAACAAACTGGATGGATTGTGTAAATGTTTGTTGTTGGTTGTAGGATTATCCAGAGGTTTTTATTTCTCTATATTAGATGATTCACGCCCCATAATCAAATCCAAACTGCTCTCTCACTTAGTCTTTTGTCTTTTAGCCTTTGATATCACCACGGAGCAGACGTCACAGTTTTGGGTCACGCCGCCCTCATCACTCATCGACAGCTGGAGTTCAGCTCTACGTCTTCTCCATCACTGCTCTGAGGAGCGGAAACTGCCCACCTTCAGAAATCCATCACAACAGGAAGACGAGAGGACAGCGTGAGGTCAGGCCGAGAGATTAAGGGCGAAAACAGGTGTATCGCTGCTGTTTAGTAAATAATGAGATCCAATCTCTGGGCCTTCCCGTTCCGCTGTCTGTTTGAGGGTAAATACCACCATGTGGCCCCGCAGCGTAAATAGAGGAACTACTGTTAACAACAATCCAAAATTAGAGCCGCTGTCGGCCTCTATGAAATGTCCTGCAGTGCTCGGCAGCTCCGTCTGTCATCATAGCTCATTACGGAGAAATCCAAACAGTCATGTACCCGATGTTTGGGTGTTTTTACGCCACCAGTCTTGGCCTCACAGATGTGCGAGCGGCCGGTTGCATGCAAAATGACATAACGTTGACAGCACATGCACCACGCTGGTGTGTTTGGGGAGTGTTGTTGCACTGAAGCAGATTACGCTCATTTTCCATGCTGCTCATCCCTGTGATGTATTACCCGGCTAATCAGCTGATTATGAAGCCTTGTTTAATGTATTTAATCAGCGGCTTAAGATGAGTCTGATTCCACTTTGCGGCTCTTGTTGTGCAGCTTTTGCTAAGAGGCGGCTTTGAAGTGGGAAAGCCTTCCGTCCCTGAGTGCACCTTGCAGGGGCGGGGGCGGGGTGTGGGGGCTTTAGCGATGACAAAAGACAAACGGAAGGTAAACACAGAGTCAACGCTGCAAGTGATTTACTGTTTCATTAAGGCCTCATCGCGCGTCTTAGATTTTCCTAAAACCCGGAGAAATGTCGGGGTCGCTGGGGTCGGGACGCGGAAATGAGAGAGTCACCAGGAGGACGAGGCTCCTTATGAAACAAGGCTGAGAGTTTTAAAGAAGTGGAAACACGTTGGCGTGGATGCTTTGGATTTGACTCATTTGTCATTGACGCGTTGTGGATGCAGCTGGTTTCTAATTCGTAGCTTGACATTTATATGCAAACATTTATTTCACCCATAAAGAGTCACATAAAACATTTTCTCAGGTCTTCTTCAACAGTTTGTTCTTTAAAGAGGCAGCACACGACTAAACCAGAGTCCTGGTGCAGGTCAGGAGAAGCTTCAACAGGAAACGGTTCATTCATTCTGACGGTACGACAGTTTGTTTTATGGTTTCTAGTCAAATTACGTGAAATCAGAGAAGATCAAGGCAACGTTCTCAGGTCAAATCAGGGTCTAATGTGATCTCCATTAATCTTGATTTTCTCCATAAAAATAATAAATAAAATGTTGAAAATTTTCACAAAAGTAAAAAACGTCCTCTCACGCCGTTCAACAACATTGGCATTTAGAACTTCCATGTTTTGCAGAAATTAAATGAAGGTCAATGCAGGTTCTCCTCTGTGTTAGTGTCCTGTCCTGACTTAACAGAGCAGAAGAAGATGTCCAAGATGTCTCCACATGGACTGACCACTAACACTAACACTAACGCGTGTTGCAAGATATGTTGCAGGGAAACTAGATTTCTAACCAGCGGATGCGTGAAATGGCACATGTCTGAAAAAAAAATCTAATTTCCATCAATATCAAATCTTTTAACTCGAGATTAATTGTAAATGAGATTATTTAAACCGTTTTCTGTGATTTCTACAAACGGTCGTCCACATTAGTGAATCCTGACCTGACGACGCCTGTGCCAGCTTTTCATTTAAAACCGTAAACGTGAACAAATAAATGAGTGTGACAAAAAACCTTGTCATCCTTGTTTCTAGTCCTCTGTCCGTCCCGTGTTTCCTGCCTCCTCTCTCCTCGCGCAGGTTCTGCAGCAGCGACATAGACTAAGCACAATTAGGGGGCTTGCATTCCTCTCGTTTTTCTATAAATACCCTGCACATTTCCTCTCTGCGATTCTCGTTAAAACCAGTGGAAAATCTGCCGAGACCCCCTTCGCTTCTCGCGGCCTCTGAGAAGGGGACAAACCTGGGTGGCGGAGGAGGATAATGGAGCCTTTATAGGCGGCATTAGAGGCAGTGGAGTAAGAAAACACAGCCGTGTTAATTCACCTGCTGCATGTGTGGTTTGACTAACGGTTCACTGAGTTCATGTGAACTGGAGGAGCTGTAAAAGTCACTGTCCTTTATTTATAGAAAAATAACACGATCTAGAAAGACGTAGCCCTCTAGTGGCTGCAGTGAGTATGACGCTCAATCAGGGAGGAGCTTGGAGTCGATGGACGGGTAAAAAAAAACCCAAGTCAGACTCTGAGGCTCAGAACAGAGAGACACATGTTCCACCGTCTTCAACCTGATCAATGGACCATGACTGGAGATTAACTGTTTCCATGGAGACCGAGTCAAATGGTGTCATTATGTCAAAACATCCACCACTGTGGAAGTTTACTGATGAAGAGGAGGTTCTGATGATGAAGGAGCATCAGATGTACTAGAAATAGAAAGAAAAACAGGAGGAGGAAGAAAGAAGAAGATGACGAAGAGGAAGAAGAGCAGGAAGAAGAGGAGAGGAAGAGGAAGAAGGCGTTGGAGGAGAAGCAGAAAAGTAAATTGGAGGATGTGGTCAATGAGGTGGACATGAGGAGGAGGAGAAGAAGATGAAGATGAATATGGGTGAACTTTTATTCCTTCATGTCCTCCTCCAGTCCTGAATGTGTAGACGACCAAAGTGACTCCATCGCCTCCATCGTCTCCGTCGTCTCCGTCGTCTCCGTCGTCTCCGTCCTCATGGACTCCAGCTCGTTTTTGTGTCCCTGATGGAAACTCCTCACCTGATGTCTTTACCCCACGTGGAGCAGACAGTGTATCTGCTACGAGGTCTAAACGTCCTGCAGTTAATCACCAGGAGACACATGTGAGACACGGACCTCTGCAGGAGGACAGGTTGTCTCTGGTCACATGAGGTAAGAGGAATGGCATCTGGCTGCTCAACGCGGCGGTCAATTGTGATGATCACAGAGGCTTTGGGGGGGGCAAACGTATGGAGGCATGGAAGTGTCCCATTAGGACACAGACATTAGGTAATGTGTCTCACAGAGACGCAGGCTTGCCTCTGTGCTAACAACAGGAAGTGAGGAGCGGCGTGATGCCATGCTGCTGACTAGCATGCAGCGTACGGATGCAGAACAATTAAATAAATCATTTACTGGCAAACCACACAATACGTTCCTTTGTTGTTCTAGTTTATCAGGTTAAAACATAAAGTGTGGCGTGGAGTCAGAGGGAGGAGGTCCACATAACTCCAGTGTGTGTGAGCTCTGCTAAAACACAATGTTCCCCGTCACTCCTCAACCAAAAGGTATTCACAGGCTGGGAGTGTTTTTATGGTCCGGGCAGGAGGAAATGTTTGACTGGGGTTAGTCCGTCCCATATGGACACAATAAGAAATGCATACAAGCAAACACTTGATAGCACATCATCAGGCTCGGGTGGATCATAAACTCTTGGACGTGAGGCCGGCGATAATGAGACGAGGAGAGACTGATCGATCCGCCCGGCGATATGAGGTTCAGAGCACGCCGCTCTGACGTCAAGAGAAAACGGAGCCGGTTCTCGGGGCAAGTCCTGCGGTTTCGGCGCTTTAAAGGGACGGTGCAGAGTCCACACGAAACCCCCTCCGAGGAGCTCTACCGCTGCTCCTTCAGTTCTGGCTGTCCTCTGCGTAGCTGCTCTGAACTTTCTCAGAACCTGATCCTGATCACCCACAGGAAGGGCTTTGTTACCGTGATGGAGGCGCTTGTGTCAGTGCGACTGCAAAATAATAACGCAGAGGTCTGCACAGACACGAGAGAGCGGTCTGCGGTGCACCGTTTACCTTTTTTATTTCCACTTGTAGCATGTTGCTGTGAGGAACTCAAATAAGTCTGATTAATACGTTTTATTTATCGTTTAGTTTCAGTCAAAGTGCAGTTTCATGACGTAACTGGATGTTTGGTTCTGAAGACCATTCAGAAGTTGCCTGAGAAATCACAAGTTTTCTTTAGTATCAATGTTCAGAGCTGGACGATCTGATCACAAGTGGACAGCAACTTATTTGCATTCTAAGTTGCTGCAAAGATGCTGCAACTGTGCAAATGTTTAAGGATCCTAAAGTTAAACGGAGATGAAAAAACGGGCAGGAACCAATCAAAACGTTGTGACATTTGGTTCTAAAGACCATTCAGAAGTTGCCTGAGAAACGCCACATTTTTAGGTTTTCTTTAGTGTCAATGTTCAGAGCTGGATGATCTGATCACAAGTGGACAGCAACTAATTTGTACTTTAAGTTGCCTCAAAGAAACAGAACTTAGCAAATGTTTAATGCTCTAAAAGTAAAACATGGTGAAAATTTGCAATTAATATTTTTTATTTAGGAATTAGTTTCTGTCAAAGTGCACTTACCAGAACTTTAGTTTTTTTCATAACATGGCTGAATGTTTGCTTCTAAAGACCATTTAGAAGTTTTTTTTAGTGTCAGTGTTCAGAGCTTGTTTTACTTTCAGTTGCTGCAAAGAAACAGAACTTTTCAAATGTCTGATGCCAAAAACAGCAATGAAAATTTACAGTTAATGCTTTTTATTTAGTTTCCATCAAAGTTCAGTTACCAAACCAACTTTTGTTTTTTGTTTTTTCATGACATGGCTCAGTTTTTGGTGTTTAAGACCATTCAGAAGTTGCCTATGTTTTCTTTAGTGTCAATGCTCAGAGTTGATTGATCTGATCACAAGTGGTCAGCAACTTATTTGTACTTTAAGCTGCTGCAAAGACGCTGCAAACAGAACTGTGCAAATGTTTAAAGCTCCTAAAATTAAACAGTGATGAAATTCAAAAGTCAATGAGCAGGAAACTATCAAAACATTGTGATATTTGGTTCTAAAGACCAATATCTGCCTGAGAAACGTCACATTTTTAGGTTTTCTTTAGGAAATCCTCATTTAAATGGCAGTATGATCAAAACGTATGATAAGAAATATTTAATGACTTATTTTCCATAAAAAAACACTTTGAGAACAAAAGAATGAAAACACTGATGACCAAGACCAGAAGGAATGTGTCTGAGCTACTGGTCAAAGCTTGTGTTATCGTGTATAGCTTTCCTAAACCACAGCTCTGCTCTCTTTCCTGCATCGTGTCGTAAAGTCGTAGGTCTCATCTCGTCGGCTGCAGCTGCACACGCTGTGGACAAGAGGCCGTTTTCTCCCCAGTCGAGGTCATTAAGCCTCAATTTTCCAAAATCTGTCCTTTGAACTCGGGGTCTCTCACCCCGAGGGCTTCGGTCCGCTCACATTTCTTGCACCGGGCTCGGCTGCCAAGTGTCCTCTAGCCTCCATCTCCACCTGATGACGCAACCCACCGCCGCCGCCATCGCGTTCCTGTTGGCGCTGGCGATGCGAGGACACACCTGCGCTCTTGTCATCGAGACCTGGAAAGGCTCACTCGCACGACACGGCTCTTTCAGTTCATTAGCCTCCCTCCGCCGACATTTCTGCTTCCCTCAAATAGCCCCGTTCGCCACACACACAGCAGACCTTACCTCCGAGGAGACCTTCCTCATGCTGTAATTGCGCCAAAATCGAGGGCAACGTAATTCCACACTGCCCGAATATCACCCACAGGTCTGCGGCTGTGGTGGAAGGGGGGGGTGAGGGGGGTGAAGAGTGAAGTGACATAATGTGGGCGGATGTGTGTGTTTTTTCTTGGTTGTGCAGGGGAAACTTGTGCTGAGTAGCGGTGTGCAGAATCAAGAGGGGCCCTCGGCTTTGTTGATACAAGCAGCATTCCTCACGCTATGTCACCGTGAGCTCGTTTCTAGACATTCACACTCCCAGAGAACACGAGGAGGAAACAAGCAACATGTGGGGCGCCGTGCTAGCAGCTCTGCGCTAATATGCTAACGATGCTTACGTGTTGATGTTAAGAAGGTTTTAATGTTCACTCCAGCAGCTACAGAAGCTAATTAGCGCTAAGGTTAAAATCTGACTGGATTCAAACAGAAATGTAATTTTTAATTCAACCTGAAGGCAACATCAGTGTGCGCAGCAATCTTCATAGCAATTTATCACAAACCATGCAAACATCACCAAAGTGATAATCATCACGGGACCATGAATGCAAAATTTCAAGGCAATGCATCTGCTAGAAGTTTAACCAGAGGGAAAACTCAGGGGACCATGAACATTACAACAAAGCCTTTTATAACAATGACGTGGTAAGAGGATGTAAATAGGGTTATGTAATTTCAGTAAAGTCACTGGTGTATCATCTGTGGACCATGAATATTCTTGCAAACATTTAGCAGCAGTTAATTTTGTAGTTGTTGAGCTGTTTCAACCTTTGACCTTCTGGGACAAAATAAGAGAAGTTAAGGGATAATCAGAGTTCACAGGATTAATCCTCTGGGGAGTATGAATATCTAAAAAATAATTGATTGCAATCAATTCTTCAGTTGTGGAGAAACATTTTTAGGTTTCTTGATTGGTTGATCATTTAATTGACTATAGTAGATTTCCACTGCTGATTGACAGGATACATCATCTGGGGAATATGAATGTTTTTATGATATTCCATAACAAGTTATGTTGTAGATGTTTAAATTATTCAAGATAATAAGCGATCACTTTAATTTGCCGTATTTGCTAGAAGAAAAGATAAGCCAGAAATTGGCATGATTTATCCTCTGAGGATCATAAATGTTAATTTATGATCTATTTGTTTGACAAACAAAAACCCACAAATGTTTAGTTTCCAGTCATATCAGATCTTAATTTGTTGC
>SRSE01000328.1:0-21676 GCA_005024645.1 Planiliza haematocheilus | reverse complement strand
TTTAATTAGAAGCAGGTCAAGGAAGAAACAGTGTCCGTCAGAGGGAATAACCTGATGAACCTGATGCTTGAAGTGTTATCAGTCGCTGACCTTTTATCTTCATGTAGATTCCTGACTAACTGATGCATTAGTGTCGTGACTTGTCATCTTTTCAAATTTAAACCGCTGGCCTTTGACTTTCCTTCAACTCTCTTTATTTTCTCTTCATGTATTTTTACGTTTTCATTCAGAAACAATAAATCACCCAAACATCCTGAGTTTAGATGATGTCCACAATAACCCAGCAACATCCTAAGCACAGTTTGCTTTTTCTTTTCATCACAGGAAACTGACAAAAATATCTCCCTCTTTGAAAAGGTAGAAGAGTTAAAAGTCAGCATCTACTGTATATATCTATCTGTTGTCCTGTAGCTTGAAGGCGCGTGTTGTCCTTCAGACCATGGAAATAATTGTTGCAGAGAAAAACAATCTTTAAAGTAGAACCAGCAATGACTCAAGCATCGCCCATTTCTTTTTTTTCCTGTTCCGCTTGAAAGTGTTTGAGTCCTAAATGTTTTCTACATTTATCCATAAAAATGACTCAAATCCTGAAAATGATAATAATATATGAGTGAAGAAATCAAAATGGACGGCCTCCATTCTCCTCAGATGATGAACTTCTTTTATTTTTTATTATTGATGCAGTGTCTGTTGTTACTTGTTGCTTCTTTTAATCGTTTCATGTTTTTTTCTGAGTGAAAATAAAAGTTCTGTCAAAGTCTTTAGTTTTCCTGACCGTTCCTGTAGCGCCACCCTCAGGATAAATGATAAACTCCACAGTTGTTATCACGATGCATGACCCTGGAGGTGGACTTTATCTGAGGGTTGTAGCAGACGTCAAACTTGGATCATAAAAGGTGAATTCTCCAAAATGTGCTGTGGCTCTAAACTAGACGCTGTTTCTTCTTTTTTAGCTTTGATTGCATTTTTATTTATTCATTATTTGTAGAAGTGGCTGGGGAGAGGGCTGTCTGGGCTTCCCTGCTGAAGCTGCTGCCCCCGCGACCCGGACCCGGAAAGACGAAGAAGACGAACATAAAAAAGTTAATAAAACAGAACAGCTCAAAGAAAAACAATAAAACACAGTTAAGGATTAAGAATTAAAACTGACTCCAAGTAAAACCAAGAAAGGCTCTCCAATAAAAATCTGTTTAAAGTTGAGATTTCAAAGAGTTGACAGAGTCAGCTGACCTGATTTCCTCAGATCATTCCACAGCCCCCTTTAGTTTTCAGCTAGACCTCTGCCCGAGGATCTCAAGGTACGAGCTGGCCTTTATGGAGCTGAAAGGTCAGCGATGTAGTCCGGGGCACGGCCATGAAGAGCTTCAAAGCGATTCTACAACATCCTGGGAGCCAGCAGAGATCTGCTAAAACTGGAGTGATGTGATCCCTTCTCCTGGTGCTGGTTCAAAGCCTGGTCTGCACTTTAATCCCAGATTCATTGTAGAACTGTAACTTGAATATGTTCTGATCAACAGGTAAAACAACAGAAACAGTGTCCAGACACATATGGACACCAGTGGAGTTTTTTGTTAAAGTGGCCTTTTATCCCACGGGACTTGAACGCACCAGATCATTGCACAGCTTCTAAATGTGATTTGATCTCCCTGATAACATGTGATGAAGTCAAACTGTGGACAAAGTGAGTTGAGGAGCTTTAACCTCCACTACATCCCTGGTTAGCAGGATGAAGGCGCCCTCTTGTGGTCTTCATCATCATCATCATCATTTCACTTGTTCACCTGCTGTGACGTTGACTGCAGGAAGACATGAAGAAAGTGGACTGAGCCTCAGTAGACGAGGAGAATGGTCTGGTGGGGAGGACAGTTTGGAGTTTTAGAGTCAGCACAGAAATATGATTATATGTTGGGACCTCAGATATTTCCATGTACACAACATTATCTTCAGAAAACCAAAGTGATCAAATAGAGCTGTACAGATATATACATGTGAGTAGTCAGCAGCAAACCTTGTAAACATACAGTGCAAACATTGCAGTGACTTGTGTGGAGGTTATTCCAAATAAAAATCAATGAGGGGTAAAATTGTGCCAGTAACATTAGCTTATATAACACTGAGACTTTAAGGTCTGCAATAGAAATACCCTGTAAACTATTAGATTTGGTAAAAGCTTGGTAGCAAGTAGAGACAGATAACCCTAACCCTAGGACAACCCTGCTGAACGCCACGGTCCACTACAAATCTGGGGGAAGTCCCATGTTTAAGCTTAACTGAACAGTTTGCATTATTATACAGTGTTTTAATAGCATTACAAAATAAATCTAAGAAAAGTAAGAAACTATTGTCTGAAATCAAATGTGAGTAGTCAAGTACATCTAAGACTAACCTGATGTTGTTAGCGATGTGTCTATTGGCCATGAACCCTGATTGAGCTTCGTCAGTCATTGATCCCAGAACTTTTTTGATCCTTCTAGCGAGGACTGTGGCCAGAATCTTCTCATCATTATTCAAGAGGCAGATGGGACGCCAGTTGTCAGTGTAGAGTGTATCTGTGCTTGGTTTGGGGAGTAGAGTAATCAGACCTTGGCTCATTGCTGGGAGGTAGAAGAAGAGTTTGGAAAATCCTGAAGACAGATCATCCGTTCCAGGAGATTTGTTATTTTTCAAACTGTCTGTGCAAACTCTGACCTCAGCGTCAGACAGAGGGAGATCACAGAGATCTCTCTCTGAGTCATCAACTCCAGGGGTTATGTAATGAATTTAGAAACGATCATGTGTCGTTCTCAGAGTATTCTGATGTGCAGAAGTTTCTGTAAATTGTGGAACAAACTTGAGATATAAGTTTTGGATCTTCAGATAAAGTCTTGTTCATTTTCTCTTCATTGATGGAGTTAAATTTTGCATGATATTTTCCAGTTTGAGGAAATATGCAGAGTTCAGTTCTCCTTCTGTCCATTGTTTCCAGGATCTAATAAAAGCTCCTTCTGACCTTCTTTTCTACATCATGTCCAGTTTTTTTTCCTCCTCTGTTAATGAGTCAGGCTCTTGTAGCCTCTTAAGTGCAGAGTCAGATCACAGACGTGCACTTCCTGATTTTGTAACGTGGTGTGACGACAGCCTTCTTGACCTCAATGTCCTTAAAACTAAGGAACTCATCATGATTTTAGAAAGAACGTGACAAATACCTCAGCGTGCAGGATTCATGGTGAGGATGTGGAGATGGTAAATTCTTATAAATATCTGGGTACAGTTTTTGATTCTCAGCTGAAGTTTGACATTAAGTCTGAGTCAGTGGTCAAACGTGTCCAGCACAGAGTTGATTTATTGAGCAGGATTATTGGTGTCTCCAGATCTTTGTACTGTGTACTTGTCATATATTGATATATTGTTGGTTTGGTAATATTACAGTGAAGGACCCAAACTGTTTAAATAATACTGTGAAAGTCTGCTCCAGAATTATTGGAATCCAGATGTGCGACCTGAATTCTCTTTGGGAGAAACGTGTCCTCTGAAAAGCAAAAAGTCTGATGAACCAACGTCATGTTCTTGGACATGAATTTGTTCTCATGCCATCAGGTCAGCGTTACTTGCTGCCTCACAGAAAGACAAACGGTTATACAAGATCATTTATTCCTTCAGCTGTTACGCTGTTAAACACTGAGCTGAGGAAATAATTATTGACTGATCTGTTCTTGGCACAATGCACTTTAGGTAGAACTATTGTTGTGTGAATGGTTGTATGTTTTAGATGGTGGACTGTAGAAACTGAATTGTCCTTTGGGGATTAATAAAGCTTTCTGTATTCTGTATAAATAATTTGCTGCTTCGTATTTAAACAGCTCCCAGTCCAGTGAGTATCAATTATCTCTTCCTGCTTTCTTGAAAAAGTCTGTTATTACCTGAGAGACTTTTGTTTTGACCTCAACATATTTGAGAAGTTTCATTTCCAATACTTTGCTTTACTACATTTATCACAAGAAAACAATTGACTAGAAATATAAATAGCTTTATGATGGCTTAAGGGACAGGGAAGAATATTAACTGTAATATCATCTTCATTTGGATGTTTGGAAACCAACCAGAAGTCTAAGTGAGAGAGACTCGTGTTTCCTTCGTTGCTCCAGGTGTACATTACCACATCCTGGGATTTAACCCTCCATATGTCTATTAAGTCACATTTCTCCATCAACAGTTTTAAGAAAGAATTTCTAGTTTTCTTGAGCAGGAGGCCACTTGTCTATTCAGGGATTCAGTGTTACATTAACATCTCCACCAATTACAGTTTGTGAGTTTGGAAACGTATTTAACCGATGTTTAATTCTGTTCTCTAGTTCACTAAATGGATGTTTCTGGCTTTGACTTGTACCCATACACATTAGAAATGATCAGAGCAGCTTTTGTAAGAGATAACGTGACAAATAAAATGACCGTTGGGATCTACATCTGGATGGAAAATGTCACTATTGTGTCTATGTTTCATGGATAAAACACCAGCTGATCTTTCTCCAAAAATTCACATCATTCACAGCTGCTGTGTGGAGTCTTTCAGCTGGTCTTCAACATGAGCCTGAACCTACAGAGGGTACCTGTGCTGTGGAAGACATCACGCCTCGTCCCAGTGCCAAAAACACCACACCCCTGCAGCCCCAGACCGGATCAGCGACTACACACCGGATCAGTGATGATGAGGAGGCTGAGTACAGAACTGTGGTGGAAACTGAAGGACAACTTCCTTCAGCTGAATGTGATGAAGACAAAGGAGCTGGTTGTGGACATGAGGAGAAAAAAGGCTTTGGAGATCCCTGTTACCATCCAGGGGGGCCAGGTGGACATTGTGGAGGACTACAAGTATCTGGGGGTGCACATCGACAATAAACTGGACTGGTCAAAGAACACTGAGGTTACTCTGCAGGAAGGGACAGAGTCGACTCTACCTTTTGAGGAGACTGAGGTCCTTCAACATGTCGGACAATATTGAGGATGCTCTATGAGTCTGTGGTGGCCAGTGTGCTCCTGTACACCGTTGCATGCTGGGACAGCAGGCTGCGAGCGGCAGACGCAAACAGACTCAACAAACTGATGCACAAGGCCAGTGATGGTGTCAGGGTGGAGCTGGACTCTTTGAACACAGTGTCTAAGAGGAGGATGCTGGCAAGAGTGGAGACCATCCTGGACAACTCATCTCAGCCACTCCACAACACACTGGTCAGTCTAAGGCAGGGGTCCAAACTTTTTGCTAAGAGGGCCAGATTTGATAAAGTGAAGATGCCCGGGGGCCAGTAATTCCTTCTGATGTTTTTTTTTTTAACAACACTCAGGCAGACGTGAACAACTCTAAAAACACAATTATGCCTTTAATTCATATCTGGAAAGTCAGATAACATTGAACATTGAACTGTATGGAATACCTTAATTTTCCTTGAGTCTCAAAATATATTTGCTTCATGAACATTTTAACAGGAGTTATATGTAATGCAAAGTTGTCTGTTATCATTAAAGTTTAAAACAAGTTAATTTTGCTCTTGTCTTTTACAAGATCTTTCAGAGAGTACACATCTACAGATACACAACATCAACAGTTATAACCAAATCTTATTCAAGATGTTTAATAAAAAAAAAAAAAGTGCCATAAGTCCATAAGTATAGTGCATAAGAGAAGGGAGAAGAGAAAGCAACATGTTCTTTTCAATAACAGCGAAATCCGCGTTTGTTAAATTCCATAGAAAGAAATGCGATAGCTGTTACATAACTCATCATTTGCGCACCGATGTTGTCCTGTGAGAAACTGTCGATGACCTCTTTCAAAGCTGGGCAGTGCGCAGCGCAGGGATCTGTTTTGGACAATTGTCTTTGGAAAAGTTGCAGCTTGGTTCTAAAGGCCTTGATGTGAGCGTACAGCTGGCTCACCACTGCATCTTGTCCTTGCAGATTAACATTCAGCGCATTCAGATGCTTCGTTATGTCAACCAAAAAAGCCAAATCTGCCTGAAAGCGGCGCCCCTCACTATCAACTTCCCTCTTTTTCTTTGCAGTCGCCATGTCAGTAATGACGGAGAAGGGTTTGCCGCAAGGTGCAGAGCCAGATAGCAGTAATTAGTGGTGCTGCCACCATGTGGTGAAAGGAGAAATCACATTTTAAAGTTTTGTGATTTCTTTATTCTGTTATAGTGCTAGCGGGCCATAAATAATATATTGTAAGACCGAAGTTGCGGGCCGTATGAAATCTTACCGCGGGCCGTAATTGGCCCCCGGGCCGGACTTTGGACATGCCTGGTCTAAGGAGAACCTTCAGTAACAGACTCATTCTGCCCAAATGTACAACAGAACACCACAGGAGGTCATTCCTGCCTGTAGCCATCAAACTTATAACTCCTCCCACTGAGTGTTGGTCACTCTAAACACTGTCAACACTTCAGACGCTGTTTATTTATGTGCAACCTCTTACCTCTGTATATTGTGAATACTTGTGCAATACTGTTTTCTTTTTTTTATCTTTTTTTTGCAAAACTTTTATTTCTATTCTATTTACTCTGTTAACCTGCAACTCTCACTTTATGGGAGCAACAAAACAATTCCCTTGAAGGATTAACAAAGTATTCTGATTCTGATCCTGATGAGATTCCTGACAGAAACAAACGTATGTGTTCAGTTGTTTAGCGTATCAGAACAATGCTTTACCTTTTGTAAGATTTCTCAGCCCCCTGGTGTTTAAAACTACTGACAATGAAATGTTTGGAGAGAAAGAAAACTTCTGAGATACTTAGGAACAAGTAGTTTCCTACTAACACTGAGCATCCAATGCATCTTATAAGATCAACCTAACATCTGTCATGGTTCTGCTTTGTTCATTCCTGTGTTCATGTTTGGAGTTTCTTTCATGGTTCATGTTTTTCACTTTCCTGTTTTATTTTGTTAACTTCTTGGTTTCCTGTCCTGTGATTTCCCGCCTTTGTGATTCTGCCCCGCCCTGATTGTTTTCACCTGTGTCTCCTCTGCCCTTGTGTTTAAATATAGTCCTGCTTTTCTCTTTGTCCTCTGTCACATCACAGTGTTTTCTACTGTTTCCCAGCGTTCTTGATCTCTAGTCGTGTGATGTTGTTTTTGTCTTTTTGGAAGTTTTGATTTTAGTTTCTGGAATACCTGCTGTCTCAGCAGCTCTTTCTGTTTTGGGCTTGTTTTGTTTTTTAATTAAATCTCCTTTTCTTCCCAACTCCTGCCTTATTGTCCTTAGTGATGGAGACACCGAAGCTTTCTGAAGCACTCAATCAATCTGAAGCAACTGTGTTGAAATGGTTCAGTGTTTTGAAGCATTTGATCAAATTGAATGTGGCGACATCTGCTGGATCAAACTATACATAGCATTCACATGAAACAGGGCAAAGGATCGTGAAACAGAAAGACACGGCTGTGTTTAACATTAAAGGATCTACAGTGTGTTCATCTTGACATGCTTGATTTTTTTTAGAAAATAATAATATACTTGTATGAGTTAGTGATATAATGCTGTATGTTTTACATTTATGCTTTTATAAGATTGATAGAAATATAAAAATGTATTTACAAAATAAAAAGTGAAATGCTTGTGCATCTAGGGACTGTGATGACAGTAGTTGTACTAAATGCTTGTGAGACTGGGAAGGGGATTTGGATGGTTCAGAGATTTTTATTTAAAAACAAGATCATTTCAGCTGACTTAGGCTTTACTCTGTTCCTCTTCTTACTTATCACCTCTCCAGCTTTGGAGAAGACCCTTTCACATGGCACAGGCGTTGCAGACGTATGTAAATATTGTCTGGCAAGCTTGTACAGATTTGGATAAACTGCCGCCCTTGACTGCCAGTGTTTCAAAGGGTCTTCTCCTCTGGAGACGTAGGCCTCAGACAAATACTGCTGAACCTCAACTGCTGCTTCTGCTGAGGCATTTTGGACTCTCTGAGTTGCACCTGCAAGAAATCAGAGCAGAAGAAGGTGAGAAGGTGTTTTTGTCTCAAAGAAGGTTTTTCTACAGACTAATGCAACCGAGCAACTCAGCAGTCCAGAAGTTCCCACAGGTTGTCAGAGTCAGCATCTTGTGTTGAGGGACCAGGGGCTTCCTCTGTTGTGGTCTGTAAAACACATGGAAATCCATCCAGTTGTTAGATAGAGCATATATACAAGCAATGATCAAATAAAGAGAAAGCTATTAGCTGTGATGTTGAGGGTCTGACATGTTCTGATCTCCTCCATCCTGCACATTCTGCTGTGACTCTGCTAACTGACTCCTCTGTATCGGTTTGTACTGTTTTTTCAAGTTGTTCCTGAACCTCTGCCAGTTTCTCCTTGGCCCTTGTGCTGGTTTTGAAGAAACAAACAACTTTTCTGGCTCACATCCAGATCTCTGATAGTTCTGCTGTTGCATCCAGTGTCTTTCTTGCCACTGAATTTAAACCATGCCCTAAGAAAGGATTGTACGTAGTCTAAGAAGCCAAGCACTAGCCATCATATTTGCCTCATTGTCAGTGACCAGACAGTGGATCTTGTTTTTAAGGCTCCATTCGTCACTTAAGAGTTCTTTGGCATTCTTTAGGTTTTCAGCTGTGTGGGACTGAGGGACTTTAGTGACACCTAACAGAACACATGACAGTGTCAGTGTCACCGTCTAAAACGTTCTTCCTTTGCAGGAGCTCAGTAGTGGACACCTTACGCAGTAGCCATCTTGGTACCTCCCTCACTTCAGGCTTCATTTTTAAATTTCAGAATCCAATGGGTGACGTTTGTCCATATGATTTAGTTTTAGGATTTAAAAGGATTTTTAAAGTGTGTGGTGGTGCCTTTTAAAATAAATGTGTTCAGCTTAACGTGGTCTCTTTATTGCCTCATACTTCATTTGACATGTAATATTTACAGCATACAGTGTAAATAGAGAGTGAACACCTGTAGTAGTTAACAACTGACACGATGACGAAGTTGATGTGTGGCACTAGTGTTGAGAGAAACTAACACTGGTTAGTGTTGAGAAGTGTTAAATTTGAACTGTAAGAAGAGTCAAGAAGAAGAAATAAGAAGAAAATGAAAAAGTACAACAACGTTTTGATGATTCCACATTTATTCCTTATGAAACAGTAAATCCACATCAACAACAACCAAGTGTACCAGTTTTACAAAAGAGAGAACAGAACCACCTATCGTTTTGTTCCGTAGGTGTAGCCTCATACAAGTGGATTCTAACAGTACCCTTTATTTACCCCCTCCCTACATCAAGAAGATGTTGGAGCAAAAGGAAAAGGAGAATGAATAAAAATAAAGCTTTTATGAAAACAGTGAATGATAAAATATGTTTTCAACACACAAACCATTCATCATTACTAATTAGAACAAAATAGAAGAGTTCCCTTCACTACTGCTGATCAGGAAATAACCACAGTCCCTCCTTCTTAGTCACGTGTTTAGATTTCTGATGCAACTGTTGAATCCAGTTCAAACCTGCAGCTACTTCCTCCTCTGAAACATTTTCTCTTTTCCTGTTGTGAAGTGAAGCAGTTCCTCCGTGCAGCTCCAAACAAGTAAGTAGGCTCTAACCGTTTGTATTGACTGTAGATTATTTACCTGACTGATGGTAGGTCATTCATTCAGATCAGGAAATCAGATCAAATCAAAAGTTTTCACATTCGCTCCTTTAAACGTTAACGTGGAAAATCTTGCTTGTTCAGCACTAGTTAATAAATGTCAGGATAATAAGAGCAATTTACGTTCTTTCCACCAGCTTCTCCGTCCATATTTGTTTGGATCCATGACAGAAGTAAAGTAGCTGCTGTGTATTTGTAGATTATTGGCTGCTGCACTGAAAAAGGAAACAAAGATGTCCCCATGAAAGCTCCACAGTTGATATTTGAGTCATTAAATACGTCTTAACATGTGTTGCTTTTCATAACTGTGCTCAAACAAACACCTAAATGTGTGGTTTGAAGGTTTTCTTTGCAGCAGTCTGAAAGAAGACATGTTATAGAAGCAGAAGAGAGCAACATGTGAAAAGTGACTTGAGCCATGGATCAAAAACATGGATTTAGCCTCTAGTGTCTCCTTAAAGTCTTCACATCTTCCAGTAATGATTCTTCAGTAGTTTTAGCTGCAGCTTCAGTATCAGTGAGTGTTACTGTGTTTTCAAGTTGAATCTGAATCAACAGTCGACTGACCAATAGACTTCTAATGACTAAAATAAAAGCTGCTTAGAGCTGATCTTTTTAGGGGACTGAATTAATCAGCATTAAAAGCTCATCCAGTAGAATTAGTGTGTAACTGTAACATGTCTGTGGCGTCTATGACCATGAATGATGTGGATTTGATTCTGATTTGTTTTGTAGTCTGCTCCTCTTCCTGGAACAAGAGTCTGATAACTCCTCCCTCTGGGAGCAGCTCCACTCATATTTCCTCATGTTTCCTTGTTCCCTCCCTTTAGATCTCTACATTGAAGATGGGTGTAACCAGCATGTGGTGAAGTGTGAGAGCTGACAGGCTCCATTCACTGTACAATCACATGTTGTTCAGATCAGAGCTCAGACTAGTTTCACTTCTAGCAAACAGAAACTCACACAGTCGTCGACACTGAGAGGTGAAATGGAGCAGAAAGGAGTTGAGCTGGACAGAGAAACCTTCTCTTGTTCCATCTGTCTGGATCTACTGAAGGATCCTGTGACTGTTCCCTGTGGACACAGCTACTGCATGAACTGTATTAAAAGCCACTGGGATGAAGAAGACCAGAAGGGAATCCACAGCTGCCCTCAGTGCAGGAAGACTTTCACACCGAGGCCTGTCCTGGAGAAAAGCACCATGTTAGCAGAGTTAGTGGAGCAGCTGAAGAAGACTGGACTCCAAGCTGCTCCAGCTGATCACTGCTATGCTGGACCTGAAGATGTGGCCTGTGATGTCTGCACTGGGAGGAAGCTGAAAGCCTTCAAGTCCTGTTTAAACTGTCTGGCCTCTTACTGTGAGAAACACCTCCAACCTCACTATGACGTAGCTCCATTCAAGAACACAACAGCTGGTGGAGCCATCCAGAAGCTCCAGGAGAACATCTGCTCTCGTCATGATGAGGTGATGAAGATGTTCTGTCGTACTGATCAGCAGAGTATCTGTTATCTCTGCTCTGTGGATGAACATAAAGGCCACGACACAGTCTCAGCTGCAGCAGAAAGGACTGAGAAGCAGAAGGAGGTGGAGGTGATGCTAGAAAAAATCCAGCAGACAATCCAGGAGACAAAGAAAGATGTGGAGCTGCTTGGACAGGAGCTGAAGGCCATCGCTCACTCTGCTGATAAAACAGTGGAGGACAGTCAGGAGATCTTCACTGAGATGATCCGTCTCATCCAGAAAAGTAGCTCTGATGTGAAGCAGCTGGTCAGATCCCAGCAGGAAACTGAAGAGAGTCGAGTCAAAGATGTTCAGGAGAAGCTGGAGCAGAAGATCACTGAGCTGGAGAGGAAAGGCTCCGAGCTGAAGCAGCTCTTAAACACAGAGGATCACAACCAGTTTCTACACAACTACCCCTCACTGCCACCACCCAGTGAGTCTACACACTCATCCAGCATCAAGATTGGTCCTCGGAGGAACTTTGATGACGTGAAAGCAGCTGTGACAGAGCTCAGAAAGAAACTACAGGACACTCTGAGAGAGACATGGACAAACATCTCACTGACAGTGACTGAAGTGGATGTTTTACTGCCACAACCAGAGCCAAAGACCAGAGATGAATTCTTGAAATATTCATGTCAAATCACACTGGATCCAAACACACAAACACATGGCTGTTATTATCTGAGGGGAACAGAAAAGTAACAGTAATGAATCAACAACAGTCTTATTCTGATCATCCAGACAGATTCACTGGTTGGTGTCAGGTCCTGAGTAGAGAGAGTCTGACTGGACGTTGTTACTGGGAGGTGGAGAAGAGAGGAAGAGGAGTTGATGTAGCAGTCACATACAAATATCAGCAGAGCAGGGAGTTCAGATGAATGTTTATTTGGATTCAATGACAAATCTTGGTCATTACGTTGTTACTCAGACAGATATGAATTTTACTACAACAACATCCAAACTCCCGTCTCAGGTCCTGGTTCCTCCAGAGTAGGAGTGTACCTGGATCACAGAGCAGGTATTCTGTCTTTCTACAGCGTCTCTGAAACCATGACTCTCCTCCACAGAGTCCAGACCACATTCACTCAGCCTCTCTATGCTGGACTTTGGTTCTATTGTTATGGAGACTCTGCTGAGTTGATTAAAGTCAAATAGACAGAAGTCACTTCAGGGACAGTTGGTTAAAATGTGTCTTTTAGTCTCCATGTGATTTGGTCTCTATCTATCTATCCTCTTCCTCTTCCTCTTCCTCCTCCTCTTCCTCTTCCTCCTCTTCCTCCTCTTCCTCCTCCTCTTCCTCCCTCTCTCTTCTTCCTCCTCTTCCTCTCTTCTCCTCCTCTCCTCCCTCTTCCTCCTCTTCCTCCCCTCCTCCCTCCTCCTTCCTCTCCTCCTCTTCCTCTTCCTCCTCCTCTGCCTCCTCCTCTTCCTCTTCCTCCTCCTCTTCCTCTCCTCCTCTTCCTTATCTTCCTCTTCCCTCTTTCTCTCCTTCTCTTCCTCCTCCTCTTCCTCCTCCTCCTCCTCCTCTCCTTTCCTCCTTCCTCCCTCTTCCTCCTCCTCTTCCTCCTCTTCCTCTTCCTCCCCTCCTCCTCCTCTCCTCCTCCTCCTCTTCCTCCCTGTTCTTTCTCCTCTTACTCCTCCTCCTTCTCCTCTTCCTATTTCATACTCTCTTCTTCCTCTTCTTCATCATTCTACCCTCTTCCTCCCCTCCTCTTTCATCATCTCCTCTTCTTCCTCATCCTTCTTCCTCCTCCTCCTCCTTCTCTTCCTCTTCCTCCTCCCTCCTCCTCCTCTTCCTCTCTTCTCCTCTTCCTCTTTCATCCTCTCCTCCTCTCCTCTTCTTCTTCATCCTCCTCCTCTTCCTCCCCTCCTCTTCCTCCTCTTCCTCTTCTTCTTCCTCCTCCTCTCCTCCTCCTCCTCTTCCTCCTCCTCCTCATTTGTGCGCTCCCTCGCCCCTCCTCACCCGCTCCACTCCTCCTCCTCCCTCCCCCCCTCTCCACCTCCTTCCCTTCCTCCCCCCCCTCCTCCTCCTCCTCCCTCCCCTCCTCCTCTCCTCCTCCTCCTCCCCTCCTCCTCTTCCTCCTCCTCTTCCTCCTCCTCTTCCTCCTCCTCCTCCTCTCCTCCTCCTCCTCCTCTTCCTCCTCTTCCTCCTCCTCCTCCTCCTCCTCCTCTTCCTCCTCCTCCTCCTCCTCCTCCTCTTCCTCCTCTTCCTCTTCTTGGTGTGTGATGACCATTGTCAGACATGAGTTCTATTGTTTTAGTCGTGTAAAGTATTTTAATTAGAAGCAGGTCAAAGGAAGACAAGTGTCCGTCAGAGGGAATAACCTGATGAACCTGATGCTTGAAGGTGTTTATCAGTCGCTGACCTTTTTATCTTGTAGATTCCTGACTAACTGATGCATTAGTGTCGTGACTTGTCATCTTTTCAAATTTAAACCGCTGGCCTTTGACTTTCCTTCAACTCTCTTTATTTTCTCTTCATGTATTTTTACGTTTTCATTCAGAAACAATAAATCACCCAAACATCCTGAGTTTAGATGATGTTCCACAATAACCCAGCAACATCCTAAGCACAGTTTGCTTTTTCTTTTCATCACAGGAAACTGACAAAAAATATCTCCCTCTTTGAAAAAGGTACAAGAGTTAAAAGTCAGCATCTACTGTATATATCTATCTGTTGTCCTGTAGCTTGAAGGCGCGTGTTGTCCTTCAGACCATGGAAATAATTGTTGCAGAGAAAAACAATCTTTAAAGTAGAACCAGCAATGACTCAAGCATCGCCCATTTTCTTTTGTTTCCTGTTCCGCTTGAAAGTGTTTGAGTCCTAAATGTTTTCTACATTTATCCATAAAAATGACTCAAATCCTGAAAATGATAATAATATATGAGTGAAGAAATCAAAATGGACGGCCTCCATTCTCCTCAGATGATGAACTTCTTTTATTTTTTATTATTGATGCAGTGTCTGTTGTTACTTGTTGCTTCTTTTAATCGTTTCATGTTTTTTTCTGAGTGAAAATAAAAGTTCTGTCAAAGTCTTTAGTTTTCCTGACCGTTCCTGTAGCGCCACCCTCAGGATAAATGATAAACTCCACAGTTGTTATCACGATGCATGACCCTGGAGGTGGACTTTATCTGAGGGTTGTAGCAGACGTCAAACTTGGATCATAAAAGGTGAATTCTCCAAAATGTGCTGTGGCTCTAAACTAGACGCTGTTTCTTCTTTTTAGCTTTGATTGCATTTTTATTTATTCATTTATTTGTAGAAGTGGCTGGGGAGAGGGCTGTCTGGGCTTCCCTGCTGAAGCTGCTGCCCCCGCGACCCGGACCCGGATAAGACGATTTAAAAACAGGAACATAAAACAAAGTTAATAAAAACAGAACAGCTCAAAGAAAAACAATAAAACACAGTTAAGGATTAAGAATTAAAACTGACTCCAAGTAAAACCAAGAAAGGCTCTCCAATAAAAATCTGTTTAAAGTTGAGATTTCAAAGAGTTGACAGAGTCAGCTGACCTGATTTCCTCAGATCATTCCACAGCCCCCTTTAGTTTTCAGCTAGACCTCTGCCCGAGGATCTCAAGGTACGAGCTGGCCTTTATGGAGCTGAAAGGTCAGCGATGTAGTCCGGGGCGGGCCATGAAGAGCTTCAAAGCGATTCTACAACATCCTGGGAGCCAGCAGAGATCTGCTAAAACTGGAGTGATGTGATCCCTTCTCCTGGTTCTGGTTCAAAGCCTGGTCTGCACTTTAATCCCAGATTCATTGTAGAACTGTAACTTGAATATGTTCTGATCAACAGGTAAAACAACAGAAACAGTGTCCAGACACATATGGACACCAGTGGAGTTTTTTGTTAAAGTGGCCTTTTATCCCACGGGACTTGAACGCACCAGATCATTGCACAGCTTCTAAATGTGATTTGATCTCCCTGATAACATGTGATGAAGTCAAACTGTGGACAAAGTGAGTTGAGGAGCTTTAACCTCCACTACATCCCTGGTTAGCAGGATGAAGGCGCCCTCTTGTGGTCTTCATCATCATCATCATCATTTCACTTGTTCACCTGCTGTGACGTTGACTGCAGGAAGACATGAAGAAAGTGGACTGAGCCTCAGTAGACGAGGAGAATGGTCTGGTGGGAGGAGGACAGTTTGGAGTTTTAGAGTCAGCACAGAAAGTATGATTATACTGTTGGGACCTCAGATATTTCCATGTACACAACATTATCTTCAGAAAACCAAAGTGATCAAATAGAGCTGTACAGATATATACATGTGAGTAGTCAGCAGCAAACCTTGTAAACATACAGTGCAAACATTGCAGTGACTTGTGTAGGGACCTTAAAAAGAGGATGTGTTTTCCTGGAGTACATCAAGACTACATGTCCCAGAATCCTTTGCTTTATTGTTGTTTTTCTGTTTCCTGTAGAAGGAGTCGATGTATTTCAGGTTTGGTTGAGTGATGGACTCTGGGCCAATCAGAAGTGACTTTGCAGGTGGGACTCAAGTTAAAGTTCGTCTGGAGGAGACTCACCTGTGAACTCACCTGTGTGTGACGAACGCTGTGTGCTGTGGAACAGTGGAAAAGAGTTCTAACGTCACCTTGAAGCTTTTTGCTGACTGAGATACTAGAACGTATCGGTCCAAGAGCTGTTTTGATGATTGATTGTTTTGTGTGCAGGGTACCATGTAGTCTTCTTTATCCTCCTCAGGTGACGCACGTTTGTTTCTTTGTTTGGAAAAGTAGAAAAGTATTTAATGGACTTTCAAACGGGAACGTCTTGGCTAGGAAACTGTTAGCGGAAACGCCAGGCGTTGGCTGTCACTGAGGACGAAGGAGGCAAATGTGGATCAGCAACGGTAAAAACCCCAAGCGCTTGGTTGTTTTATTTCTTTTGAACTTTTTTTATTTCCCTACCTTCTATCATTTTGGACATTTTCCTCTTGTGTTACTTTGGTTTCATTGGCTAGTAAATCTGCTCATTAAGTTTTCAGTTAAAGTATTTGAACGTAAAGTATTTATTTTGTGCTTGTTTGTGAGGTTGACCTGAATATTGTAATAAATGCGTGTTTTCCCTTTTAGCTATAAATAGGGTGTCAGAACCTCTGAACAAACGCGCAGACAAGGATGGTGTATAGGGAACAATCTTTATTAACGGACGACGAGAATTCATAAAACACGTGGGGGGCGCCGATCTGACAGGGAGGTGCCGGTCGAGGGCGCAGGCTTCTTCTGTGGGGTCACAAATACAGGCTCGCCTCTAACACCAATGAGTGACAATCCACTGCATATCAGCTAGCTTCCTGTAGCTTTTAAGGCACACTTTAGCACAGCACACAATATGCAACACCCGACACACGGCTAACCTGCAGTATGGCCCCCCTAGACCGCCCACCCACAAGCCCGTCACTCCTGCCTCGACAACCCCACCACTTCAGATCAAATATAAAAATAGGCCGACCTAAACACACGTACACACAAAATAACAAAGACATACAAAGTTAAATGAGGGACTGTACTTAACTCGCCCGCTCGGCGAGACCCTCCCCCGGGGTCTGAGCTTATGCCACCGTCCAACTCCCCGGGGCAACGGCTTTGCTGGACGGCGAGACAGGAACTGGCTGGCGACCAGGAAGGCACGCTGTGGAGGCCGCGCAGGGAGCGATAGCCACACGGCACTCTCTCTAAAAAGGGCCCTAATTTAGCTACAGGAGGCAACCAGCCTCCCCTCCTAACACGCAGATCACGACTCCCCCTGGCTACCTGTCTTCGTCACCGGCAGCTCTAGATCACTGCGAACGACACCCTCCCCTGCCAAAAGAGTACCGTGTCGCCAAACGTGTTGCTCTCTCCTCTTCCACGCCACCTCTGCCACACTTATCAGCCTGTCTTTCCCCACACCATCCCCACAGCTGCACCACATCGGTAATCAGAGAGTCCTGCTCCTGACGTCACCCACCGGGTCTCTCCTAATGTCACCACAATATTCTGGAGATTTATTGGAGATGGGAGAAAGGAAATGTTTGTTGTTTGCCTTAACAGAATATTTAGAGATGAAGAAGTTCCAAAGGAAAAACACCAGTAAATTGTGGTTAATTGTTTTAATTCTAATATTGACTTTTAGTGTGGATTTCTATATTTACTAAGTTTACTCAAGAGTATTATTTGCTGATTTGAAGTTCTAGTTTTTATTGCAAAGGCTTGGTACATGGCAAACTTAACTTGTGTTTCTCCATCCAGAGCAGGTAGTGTACAGTCAAGTCATTCTGACGACAGACTCGTCGTCATATTTTTGTCTTGTGAACATGAACCTGTACATGCACCCATACATCCATACATGCATACCTGCACACAAATACATACCTAACATGCTCGTACTCGTTCTCGTCTCCTCCCTCTTATCCGGGTCCAGGTCGCGGGGGCAGCATCTTCAGCAGGGAAGCCCAGACAGCCCTCTCCCCAGCCACTTCAGCCAGCTCCTCCAGAGGAACCCCCAGGCGTCCCCAGGCCAGACGACAGATATAATCCGTCCATCGTGTCCTGGGTGGTTCTCCGAGGTCTCTCCATGCCCGAAACACTTCTCCTGGGAGGCAGCCAGGAGGCATCCTTACCAGATGCCCTAGCCCTCAACTGACTCCTCTGGACGTGGCGGAGCAGCGGCTCTACTCTGAGCTCCTCCCGTATGTCCGAGCTCCTTACCCTATCTCTAAGGCTGAGCCCTGCGAAGGAAACTCATTTCAGCCGCTTGTATTCGCGATCTTGTTCTTTTGGTCATTAACCAAAGTTTATGACCATAGGTGAGGACTGGGACGTAGATCGACCGGTAAATTGAGAGCTTCACCTTTCTGCTTAGCTCTCTCTTCACCACGACCAACCGGTTAAGCATCGTCATCACTGCAGATGCTGTCCCGATCCACCTGTCAATCTCTGGCTCCCTCCTACCTTCACTCGTGAACAAGATCCCGAGATACTTGAACTCCTCCACTTGAGGCAGGACCTCCTCCCCGACCCAGAGTGGGCAATCCACACTTTTCTGACTGAGGACCATGGCCTCAGACTTGGAGGTGCTGATCCTCATCCCAGTCGTTGCATAGACCCATTCTCTCACCTGTGGAATCTCTGATGCCTTCAGGTGTCTTCAAATGACTCCACCAGCTGTTGCTGTACCCACCCAAATGAACCAAAATTCTCATTTGGTTCCACTTTGTAGCTGAGATGTATCCCCCTTTAGGCAGAGCTCTGGATTTGAGGAGATCTCTGATCTGAGCCACTTACTCAAAACATTTACAATCAGAGTCCAGAAAGATCTGATTCAAACATATTCCCACATAAAGTGAAGGAAAGTTCCAGTCTCTTTTTTGCATTTCCAACACAAATCATCAGAAAAGTTTCATCTTCTACAGTCTAGATCCAGTCAGTTTGTAAAACTCTGAGGCTTTTGGTTTTCCGGTACAAATTCAGGATTCTGTTCAGCGATCCAGATAAATAGTTGAAATAGTAACCTGCTAAATTTTAAGCAGCCCTTAGTTGGAAGCTGTCTCTCAGTCTGTTGGTTGTGGTTCTGATGTTTCTGGACCTTTTCAGTGAAGGGAGACGTACATACAGTCCATGTCCCAGATGGGTGGGATCTGCAGTGATCAGGCTGGACCTCTTTCAGACCCGGTTCACATGGACTGAGTCCAAGTCTGAGAGAGGACCCCCCACAATCCCCTGTGCAGTTCTTATCACCAGAGCTAAGTCCAACCACACTGTCACACAGAGACAGAGGACGGGTTCTCTTGTGTCCTGTAGAAGTTAGTCAGTAGTCGACAGGAGAGTCCAGCCTTCTTCAGGATGAGGAGCCTCTGCTGGAGCTTCTTCACCAGGTGTGCAGTGTTGACAGACCACGTCAGGTCAGCTGTGATGTGGATGCTCGACCTCCTCCCCTTGAATGAGGAGAGGAGCGTGCTCTGTCTTCCTGGACGTCCTGTAGTCCACAGTGTCCTCCTTGGTCTCCCTGGTGACAAGGTTGTTGTCTGAGCACCACTCCTGTCTGAGTCCAATGGAGAAGCTGGTCACCTCCTTCTTCCTCCCGTCGTGCTCCAGTGAAGCTGCAGTGAATCAGATGGAAACCTTTCATAGAGTGGAAGACCCGGCACCAGCGCCTCATAGAAACATTCAGACTGTACCGTTCTGTATTCATGCAGAGCTGAAGACTGAGAAGAAGTTCAGTGAAATGCAAATAAACTAGAGGACACTTCCACAGAACTTAGTTTGTCTTGGTCTAGCTACCAAGGAAATACAGAGGAATTAAAAACTATATTTTAACTTAATCCAACAGTTATGGAAGTGAGTTACAGCACACGGTAAATATGGTAAAAACACTTTGAAGAAGGCTGCTGCTTCCTAAATTTGAACTTGATCCTGTGGCTCTTCAAGGTAAAAACTTTCAGGAGGAAAACCGGTTGTGTTGAGAACATTTTGTTGTACATATCTTTAATGAAATTAGTGGTGCTTTCATTCCTGACTCATTCATTGGGTTTAACTGTTAGACCTATAGACCAGTAGCTGTGCGACACAGTGACAAACTCCAGCAGACTACGTTATGGACATAACATCCAAATGCTGGACGCAGGAGGACGGTTGAAAAACCAAAAGCACACAGACTGAGGTAGATAAAAACTCAGGAACCAGAAGGAACAGAGCTCAGAAACAGAGACGTCCAAACAAAGAGGAGATGACTAGTGTGAGGAAATAAAAAAGCATTTAAAGCATGAAACATACGACACTTGTGAGTAACAGCCTCTAGATGTTAACATACGTGAAGGGAGTGGAAGTAATACTCTGCTGTTCTCTTGTTTAATACAAATAAATAGTTGACCTTGGCAAGAGCAACTTGAGCAATCAAAGCAGAAAACAAAGCCTCAGCATCTGTGAGCAGACCCTGTGTTCACCAGTAACTCCAGTGGCTTTGTTCCAGTGCAGACAGGTTGGGACTGTTAAAAATCACTGCAGTTAATATTCTAGATAAGAGAAGAGAATCCTTTATTTATCCCACAGGGGGGAATTTATAGTGTTGCACCAGTATACACCAATCAGCCATAATATTATGACCACCTCCTATTATTGTCCAGGTCTCCCTCCACAACAGTTCTGACCATAGACTGTATATAAATATGGACAACACGTCTCCTCTTCCTCTCATTGGCCAAACTGATGCCATTTTCCCAGGGATACGGGCGGCGCCATCTTGTGACTTTGGAGCTAGAGTCTGATCAGTACGATCTGAGGGGGGAGCCACCTGGAGCCGTGATATCGATGCCCCGCCCACACCTCCTCCAGACTCACTCATGTTTTAGTTTAATTAATACTACGCTCTGCTCTACCTCCACCACTTACAGGGACATGATGGATTAGACACTGTAGTTATTTATTTTTTTCAAACTCTCACGGTTCCAGGGGACCACTTTAAGGAACGGTTGGCATGGCAACTTGAAGTCATCGTGATATCACATCCTGTTTCTGTGTCAAATAATGCACTAATAAACAAAACTTATCCAAAAACAATGAAACTTGAACATCAACATTATATTAACAACCTACAATGACAGATAAAAATTTACATTAACTAATCTAGTGAATCTAGTGAATGTGGAGGCCAGGGGGGTATTCCAGAAAGCAGGTTTACTGGCTTAACTGGATATGTTAACCCAGAGTTAGCGGTAAACCTGGAATTTAAGTTCCAGAAAGCTCAAATATGATCAGGCTATGTAAGTAACTATAGTAACATAGGCTCTGAACTTAACCTGGTAGGGGTAGGTTTTGTTCAGGTTATGTTCGGGTACTTAATCTTTAAACTGGTCATTTTCGAACATGCAAGGCTACACAAATTAGACATAAGTGATTTAGGCGTAGGTCTATTAGGGAAAATACATTGCACTAGTTCATTCTGCTCCTCCTGGGAGGTTGAGGGCTCCGATGACGTGCCCCCAGGAATCCCCTCCGTCATCGGACGCCCTCGACTGATGCTGATCGCCAGCTCCTCTGCAGGGGTGAGGGGGGACACCGCTGGCCCAGAACCGGTCTTCCTCTCCTCTGCTTTCTTCCTATTGGCTATGAAATGAATGTACCTTGTTGCAATATGGCAATTCAAGAATATAATACTTGATAAGTGATGACAACAAACAAACAAAAAAAACCCAAAACAAACACACACCACCATAGACCACCACACTGACACCTCCCAGCAGACAAGCACACCAAATCAGCAATCACATTACATTGTCATGGCAACCATTAGCCCACAGACAACCAGTCAGTAAAAGGGCTCCAAGTGGGCATATATTGATCCAGTTTATCCAGTAGAGAGTACGTCACCCTCTCGTAGGCAGCTAACTGTGCCATTGTTGTAGTCCATTCTTCATAAGGAGGTGGCAGTCTTTTCCTCCAGTGTCTTAGCAGTATTCGTTTTGCTGAGCTAAGATAATCCATCTTTTTTCAAAGCAAGTAAAGTCATTGTCCTTGAGCTCAGTGGTCGATCCCAAGACACACAGTTTTGCAGAGATTTTAAATCTTTTGTGCAGGACTT